>NKZP01001163.1:0-192824 GCA_002370765.1 Metschnikowia similis
TACAGTAGTCTGCACACAAGCTCTGGACTGCATCCAGAGCAGTCACAAATACAGGTTCGCACATCACACAGTTCAACAGTAAAGACTTCAAAATCATGCGCGTTAGGATATCTCATGCTTTGTCTGCATAGTTTAGTTATTGTAATTCACTATAATTAAGCCATTGTTGCTATTACACAAGGTTAGGCTAGCCAGTATCAGCCACTGAACCTTGAACGGATGCTGCTTTCCTAAACTCATAGGCAGGTATAAATCACCCTAAATTCTGTCAACTTAAAGTAAAGAAGTAGTTTAATTGAACATGTATTGGGCTGCCCGAAAGCGCCTTGAAATTTATAGAAAGTTGGCCGTTTGCGATATCCAAGTTTCACTACTGCTCTAAACAATGCAGGCACCGGCTTTGTAAAATATGGTGATGGTGCCAATGTGGTACCTTTAATAGCCAAGGCACTCGCCATGCTTTGCCATAACCCCACTTCTATTGCAGTCAATACTCACGATAGAACTTATGAAGAAGTCTGGACGCGAACTTACTGTAGTTTGAAAAAGCAGATCTCCACCGTAACATCCCTCTGGTATATTTCATTATTTTTCTGTCTCTCCACCTGGCTGCATCTTTAATATATTCAAGAGGCCATTATTGTTAGATCCACCATGGGTAGCGCGCTACCCATGGATACCAAATTTACCTGCGACGTACGCTACAAGTGGACGCCATGGTTACCCCCACTTGGAAAGAGACGGGCGCTATCCCGACCGAATATCTCCAAGACTCAGACGAGATGGCACCCGCTGCATCTTATCCGATGTAGCGCCGTGGTTTTACCCAAATGCAACGTCGTGGTTTCTTAGATGCAGGACCAATACCCACTTCGAGGCGCCATTGGTCTAGATAAGCCAGACCAGGACTTATCGGGACGCCTAAGGCGGCCCGAACGTGTATAACACCCCACTCCGATCAAGTATGGCGCCATCGTACCCCCACTCCGGCTGGAAATGGCGCAATCAGGCCGGCACCTCGCCATGAGGCGTCCGACGCCTCATGCGGGCCGGGCAAGTTTTTATCTATATAAGTTTGGATGATCCCCCTTGTTTTAGGGATCATCAACGAATACATCTTCTCTTGAGTACTTGACGCTAAAACAACTACAAAAGAACATAACAATTATACAACTATCAGGAAAAGCAGTCAAGCTATGCTAATTTCTAACTCAACTGCCTTTCGGAGAACATGAGAAAGCCAAACCTACCGTTGGATTCTGTAGCAAAATTAAGCGCTTGGAAAAGACGTATTCCTTGATTTTCCAAAAAATGAAATAAAAGAAAAATCAAGAAGGAAAGTCTTTGAATTCGACAGGAAATATCCCGACATTTACGCTTCCAGGTCGAATCCCTTTCTAGAGTGCGATTGGTGATCTTGCCGATGTGAACATTATCAGAAAAAAAATCAACTAAAGGATGTCTTAAGATTGAGCTTCCTTCGATACGCCAGAACTTTTCTTACAAAATAAGTCAAGCCATATTAACATTAACTTTACATCTTGATTAATTGACCAAATACTACATTTGTTCAATCATTTCTTCGAAGTTTAGCACAGACATGGCGATATTTTTCATTTTTAGCATTTTTCAAGAAGGAGTAGTCGAGAGGCGATATTTCTTCTTTAATATGATTTGCAAACTTAAAGTCTGTGCTTGATTGTTGAGATCTAGATTATTCGAGGAGACCCGACCAATTTCATGTTCCAGCTGTCCAAAAAAATCCAACAATATGTAGGATTTCCGGAAATTTCAAACATCAAAAGTTTTTCTGAAATAAAGCTAGACACTCAATATTGATAGGCTTCAGCGGCTTTATAGCCTTTGCAAGGAGCTTAATGGCACCCTTCGTCGCTGAATACACGCATTTGCTGATACGAATGCTGCTAAATATCAAGCTTTAAGTAATTCTGTTTCTATCAATTAAGCCAAGATCAGGTGTTCGGAGATAGAAACGGTGAATTCTGACGTACTCTGTAACAATGCCATCGAGCTTCACGTCAGCAATGGTTAGATTCCGCACTCGCGATGTTGCATTTAACATGTCATTGAGTATTTTGCTTGTTCGCGTTGTACTCCGTGAGCGGGCTAAAGCTTCCCTATTTCGAAGAACCCAACAGTCCATATCACAATAGCACTAATTAAGCATACAAGTGCTATGCCTGACAAGTCTCTTGGTGAAAAGAAAGCCCAGAGAAATTCCAAGACATTTACTGGTTGCTTCACCTGCAGATCTAGGAAGATCCGATGCGACCTTCATCGCCCATTTTGCAGTAACTGCAAAAAATCAGGCCTTGTCTGTGGTGGCTATGATATCAACTTGCGATGGCTGAAGCCTCTTCAATATCGCTATAACAATGGATCTCCGATCCAAATACCTGTTACGTTTGGCCAGGACATCAAAAGCGTGGAGGATGATGGTGGATCCTCCAAGTTTTTCAAGAGAAGAAGGGTGGCATTCGTTGTCTGGGACGAGTCAACAGTCAAGCCCTATCTGTTCTATGAGGATATGGACGACGATCTCAATGCTCTCAAAGCGCTGAATCATAACAATGAAACGAAAATGAAAGGTCCGTTCGGTGTGTTTGCCTCACAGCCGCGTCAGCAAGTTCGGAGTCTAGGTGCCATTCCAACAAATGAATTTTCCTCCGCTGAAACTGCCTCCAGTCTTCGTGATACACCATATCAAGGCCAAGATCAACTCTGGCTTTCTAATGAATTGCGAGAACATGCCCTTTTGACTGCTGCGGCCCTCAATGGTGATCCTCAGTTCTTGGATTTTGATATGCAAAGCATGGGTTTTCAAGGCTACTCTGACTCTCTGAATGATCTTTTGAACTTACTTTTCCATAGGCAACCACAAAATCCGATCCCCTCTCTGCATACACATACTCCAAACAACCAAAGCCAAATTAGCACGCCCTCTGCAAGCCACAAAGGTCCCTTAATGTTGGATAATAAGATCCCCCAAGACGAAATTTTAATTAATCCTACCAATCAGCATTTGTTTTATTCCAATTTTACCAATTTTTACTATAATAATCCCTACCAGCTGAACCATACTCTCGATATTCAGCTTCATGCTTCGGCTGGGGTTCTGAAGCATGATGATGAGTCGACTGATTTTGTCGAGGGCGATGTATCGCAGGCAACTCAAATGCCCGACTCCCTCATGTCCATAACCCAAAGCCCTTTGGAACCCAAAATTGGCTTCGATGTATCACTACCGAAGCATGGGGTGACTTTACCCACTTCTGCCTTGCAAGTACAGCCCTTAACGCGATACTTGCTCAATTACTACGCAACGCAAGTTGCAGATCTTATGACCGTTATCCCCTTGACTGAAAATCCATGGAAGACAATATACTTTCCGAGAGCCTTGATGGCTATTGGGGAATTGGCAGCATTGGGAAAGACATCTATAGCCAAAAGTGCTTTACTTAATGCGCTATTGGCTGTATCAGCTTTCAACTTGCAAAGTAAATTCACGAAAAACTCACAGCAAATGAAGTACTATTTGAACTTGGGGATCAGGTTACGGAATCAAGCTAGTTTGTTTGTGAAAGCTTTATTAGGATCGCTGGGAGGTAGTCAAGGTGGAGTGGACCGGTGCATCTCCTCAGAGAAATACAAGGACATCCTTTGTGCGATCATGTCAATGATCTCAGTTGACTTGGTTTGGGGTACCATGCAAGATACCAACTTTTACATCAAGTGGTGCGAGAGGGTAATATACACTAAAATGACCAAGAAGAAGAAACTTTCGGCAAAAGCTAAAATATTGCATCGAATATTCCTGAGTTTGAAATTGATTCAGGATTCAACGTGCTTGAATATTACTGATATCAAAGAGGATGTGGATATGACTAAAGAGTTTGGTCAAGAAATTCGTCTGAAATTCGATGATGGTGTGTATGCCAAAACCTTCAAGGCGAAGAAAAGCAAAATCGACTATATTGTTGACCAATCGAAACTGTTTTCTCCTATGTTCGTCAACAAGAAGCTAATTAACACCGACAAGTATGATGAGAACTTTGCCACTGACGCTTTGTATGGCTTGCCCAATTCTTTGATTTCCGCCTTTAGCGAAACTGTACATTTGGTGAGGAAGAAAATATACCAGCAAGAAGCGTCATCCAATCTTCCGAACCAATTCGAAGAGCAAGTGGCGAAGCTCAGTGGGATGTTGCAAAATTGGAAGTTGGACTGGAAGCTCTACGAGACTGAGGACAATACTAAAGCGTTCACCTCTCCGATGCACGAGGCAACCTTCCACCATGTCATGTCATTTTATAATGCGCTCTGCATCTATTTTCACAGGCTTATTGAAGAAGTACCGCCCGAGAAATTGCAAGACAAAGTTGAGACGACGCTAGAACACCTCAATAAGATTCAAAGGTTGATCGCCGAAGACAAGGCTTCTATGATCCCCCTTTTTTGGCAAGGATTCATAGCAGGATGTGAAGCCACGTCGCTCAATTTGCAATTGGGCTTTAAAAAATGGTGTGCTGACATTGCATTGTATTTGGGCAACTACTGGGGTGCTAGGCAGATAATGCTTGAGGTGTGGAGGCGGAAAAAGTTCAAGGAAGCCCGCGACGACTGGCCTAGCGTGGTTCACGACTGGGAAATGAACCTTATGCTCAACTAGGAGCAGCCTTGCGGTGCTTTTCAAGCATCTCATCCACGAATTCCACCCGAGTCCCATCCTCGTTCCAAATGTACGAGCTCCAAATACACGCCTCAAAATACACGCCTCAAAATACACGCCTCAAAATACACGCTTCAAGATAAACGCTTCAGAATACACGTTTAAACCGGTTAAAACCTGCAGTTGCACACATAATAGGCATGCCTTTGGAAATTTGCGGTCCCATATAACACTTGCCACGCTAATGACATTTTCGCGACAGTCAATAAGCACGTCCCTCTAAACAAGGCTTTGGTCACCACACCAAACTGGAGCGCGCATCGCTCCGCGCGTGGGAGCAAATCATGCATCAAAAAATTCCCGCTTAGCGTTATCCTACAGGTGTGTTTACGTTAACGCGCATCTTGTTTACATCAGGGTTCTCATCATCGCTGCCATACACGCTTCCCCATGCCAATCACGTCAACGTTGGGACACGGTCAAATTCAATTCGGGTCCCAGGAGGCGGGAGCGTGTGACGCGTTTCTGATCTCGGAGCGTGTTTTACGCTTCTCAAATAGTATATAAGTTCGGCATTTATTCCCTCTATCTTGTCTGTACTCAAACTATTCTACCTTCACTCGTTCATCTTCATTAATACATTTCGTGATGCAATTCGCTATCTCTACACTCGCTCTCGCTGCCACCGCCCTCGCTGCTTCCGAGACCTCCTACGAGGTCGATACAGTCACTCTCGAACACACAACTCAGGTCACCATCACATCATGCTCTGCTCAAAAGTGTGCAACCACCGTCCAAGTTGCTTCGCGCACCGTCGTTACAGAAACCATTGATGGTGTCGAGACTATCTATACTACCGTCTGCCCATTGACTGAGTCTACTTCTGCATCCACTACCGTCCCAGAGACTACCGACGTTGTGCCAAGTACACCAAAGTCCCTTGAGCCAGGGCTTGAGAGCGAGTCTGTGTCCTACGTTGACATCACCACCACCCCAACTGTCGTTGTGTCTACTGGTGTTGAGACCACCCAGTATGCTCGTTCTACTTTCACCTCCATTCACAACAGCTCCTCTTCTGCTATTCCTTCGGTGAGTTTTGTTAATGACGCTGCCCCAATTAACGCTTTAGCTGGGTATGCAGGTGTCGTTGGTGTTGCTGCTTTATTGTTGTAAACTTGAGTGCACGGGAACTCAAATATTATATAGGCCGGATCTTACGTTAATATATGTACATTAGAAGTGATTCAATTGACGCGCACCGACTCGTATCGCTGCAAAGTCGCGTTAACAACTGAAAGTAGTAGCGCATATGCAGTAGCATCTGAAACTCCGCGAAGGCTTCGCTTACATCCATCGTTTACCCATATCATCTTATATGTTATCAGTTATATTTCCATAATGCTAATTTAAAGTTCATCATGCGACGAGGTATCTAGTGCCGACTTGGGAATGTAGATGCTCTTGCCGATGTAGACATTCCACCACCCAGAGGCATAGTATGCACAGATCTTGTATATGTTTTTCGGAAAATCAAGGTAACTTCTCCATAAGAATTTGAGAGCCAACAAAACATCGCTTAGCTCTTCATTCATGCCTTGTTTCTTTTTCTTTTCCTTGATCTTGATACTTCCCCCATTCTCTTTGGAGTCATCAGATTGCGTATCTTCCGTCGACTCTTGACTCAATTTGGAAGGAATAAAGAAGGGAAACTCAATTCCTTTGCCATGTTGGGGCTCAAAGTCTCCTTGAACCGCGCGACCAGCTGCAACATCTTCTAAATGCACCAAGTACATGGTCTTAAAATTATTGATGGCTGCCACTGATTTGGAAAGACGGTCAAATGTGTTAAAAAGTGCCACTAACTCGATTCTGCGAAATTTCAAAAGATGCTGAGTATTTGGGTCTTCCAGGTCAAATAAAACCTTGAGTGCAGTTCCGTACCCGATGGTCTGCAATTTGCCCCACATTCTACAACGATCGCACCCGACACAGTCCATGATTGCAGAAACATTCTTGAATCTCATTCGGAAATCGTTCTTCAATTGGGGGTCCACCACTTGAGGATCGAAGAGTTGATGAGTTTCGAAAAGGGTTTCCGAACCCAACTTTTCGGTGATCTGAGAGATAACATTTGTGTAGTCGGAGCTGGTGAATGAGTCGTTATCGATGAGCTCGTGTTGTGATTGAAGCTCGGAATTGTTCTTGATGTATTCAGGGATGGATACTATCTCCCCTAACTTCACCATAGCTTGTGAAACAAGTGCATAGTTGAAATATATGTTGGATAAACGATCATTGAACTTTCCAACGCGTTCCATAAACACCTGCAAATTAGGCTTAAATTCCCCGGTACTCAGATCCAAGTATTCGCTGGACAAATGAACTGCGATGGATGCATGAAGTCCCGAAATCATTCTGTAGAAGAGATTTTTCTCCACACAATGCTCAGGTTCAGAGTCAGCGGCCATGGACATTGGATTTGTGTTAGGGAAACAGTTTTCCGAGTAGATGGCTTTCCACACATCAAAGGATTGAGTGCCACCATAGCCAGTAAATCTTTCGGGATTCGCAACGAGGTCCACGTACACACAGTTATGATCATCATCAATGTCACAGTAGTCCAAGTCCTCACAAGATTCGGAAAGATCAGATGAACCAGGGGCTCTTTCAATCTTTCCAAGCTTGGATGGCCTCAAGTCATCTCCAACATTGGTCCAGTTAAACTTACTTTCAGGCAAAGTCTCAACGGCACAATTTTTTGTGGCACAAAAGTGCTGTGCATTCCAGAACTTGCATTGCTTATCTAGATCAAGCTTGAAGTAAGTGAAAAAAGATGACCTGACTAGCTTCGATATGAGAGGACGGACTTGGGCGTTGATATCGTCGATGTATGAAAAAGTGGTATTGCACGTTGGTGTGATGATCTGCAGACAAAATTCGGGAGAGTCAAAGGGAGAAAATACCGAAGTCGCCGAGACTGCTGTCGATATCAAAAACAACACTAAATGTACCTTCATGTTGAAGTTTAGTGAACTCAAGAGTGGATACCTACGAAATTAACTCAACGCGATTCTTCGCCTTTATATGATTAGTGAGCGCTGTCATTTTTGCACGTGACCAGGCTCTAGCCAGAAGTTGCCACGCATCGGGTCGCGTAAGGGCATAAAATACAATTCCGCGACGTGGCATTTGGGATTGTGCGTAGCGAGTTCCTGCCTTCTATTTGAATTCATACATCAAAACCCTATGTGATAGTAGTATCTTGTGCTTGCAATATATGCCCATCGCACATGAACAGGGAAACACTTTCATAGCACCCACGCGAAGTAGGATTACAGATGTGGTGAATTCGCCTTGTATGCAACACAGAGTAAACATACTCTGAATGATATTTCATTAATTCTCACTAGTCGTCAAACTTAATTTTTTTGGCAGCTTTCGTAGTGCCAATGTCCTTATAAAATGCGCCATAAGCTGAGTGGGTCTTCTTTTTGGTATGGCCGCCGAACTTGAGCAACTCTTCAGGCACAGGTTGGTCAGCTCCGCGCAATATGTTCATCAATGCTCCACTAAGGTGTTTCTCGTGCTCGGTGAACAAGGTGTAAGCCACACCTGTCTTGCCAGCTCTTCCGGTACGACCAATCCTGTGCACATAGTCCTCTGCAGTTAAGGGAAAAGTCAAATTTATCACCACCTTTACGTTTGGAATGTCCAAGCCTCTGGCCGCAACATCTGTGGCCAACATCAAATTGGTGTCGCCCAGCTTGAATCTTCCTAAAGCGTTGGTGCGTTGTTGCTGGGACAAATCACCATGCACCGCAGCCACCTGATAGCCATTCCTCTGCAAAAGCATTTCCACACGCAGAGCTTCCTTCTTGTACAATGCGAAGACAAGAACCTTGTCGTCCTTCTTCAGACCTGACTGGTACTTTTTGAGTAGTTGTAGGAGTTTTCTTTCTTTGTCCCGAGGATCCACTACCTCCACAATCTGCTCAATTCTCTTGTTTGCAGAGAGCTCATCACGCTCCCCAATAGTGACTTTCACCGGTGAGTTCATGAACTCCGATGCGAGCTCTCTTACTTCTTTGGGCCATGTGGCTGTGAACATCACAGTTTGGCGCTGTGACTTCTCCCGAGTGCACCCGATAATTTGCCTGATATGCTCCTCAAATCCTGTGTCCAACATTCTGTCTGCTTCATCAAGCACTAAGTAATCCACGGACGACAAGTCCACGAGGCCTCCTTCCAATAAATCTACCAAACGCCCTGGAGTCGCAATGGCTATGCTAGCATTGCGGAGCTTATCAATCTGGTCTTGTTTACTAACACCGCCGTAGATAGCAACACAGGAAATTGACGACTTTTTGACGAGTTCTTCCAAGTTATCGTAAATTTGCAAAGCTAATTCACGGGTGGGTGAGAGACAGAGAACCCTCAAGCCCTTTTTCTTGTTCTTTAATATGCTGTGCACGGCTGGAACTCCGAAGGCGAAAGTCTTACCGGACCCAGTTTCAGCCACTCCAATGACGTCTTTGTTTCTAAGTAAATGAGGCCAGCTGACTGCCTGAATAGGTGTTGGACTGGGAAACTTGCTAATTTCATCTTGCACTTGAGGCACAAAGGAAACATGACTAAATTGCAAAATGGGACGAACACCTGTGTTGTCTGGATCAGACACAGATACTTCATGTTTTTTTAAAAACTCATCAACTTCAGCTTGAGGAATCCTACTGAGTGTCTCTGATTGAGCATAAGAAGCACCCTCGGTACCAATCGAAGTGCTAGTTTGTCTATTCTGATTCTCAGTATCATCATCTTGCTCCTTCTTTTCCTTCTTTTCCCTTTTTTCTTTCTTTTCCTTCTTTTCCTTCTTTTCCTTCTTTTCCTTCTTTTCCTTCTTTTCCTTCTTTTCCTTCTTCTCCTTCTTCTCCTTCTTCTCCATCTTCTCTTTCTTCTCTTTCTTCTCTTTCTTCTCTTTCTTCTCCTTCTTCTCCTTTTTGTCTAATTTTATCTTCTTCTGCTTCTTGCCATAATCCCCTACCACTGTCTCCTCAACAGGCCTTTTCTTGTCCTCTTTAACCATTATCAGTACTGTAGACTTGGAAATACGCGATGAGCCGCATTCAGAAAATATCTTCGCGCGTAGACTTCTGATGAGCTTCACGCAGGATCACATATTCATATATTTGGTCTAATATTAAAGTCTAATGTTTGATGGGTATCACTAGAGATCATCAAGGTCCCTTCTACGTCCCTCGTCGAGATTAACTTCATTCAAGTCAACCCATGTCGTCTTGTTCACTAACTTCAAAAACGTCGCGAGAACAAGGAAAAATGGGAGTAGAATGTAAGCGTCCACAAAGTCTTTGGCAGAAAATGGTTTGAATGTGGACCAGCCCTGGACCAACGCAAGAAAAATGTTCAACACGATGCCGAAAATGGGCAACACGGGATACCAAAGTCCCTTATACGGAAGGCTTTCGACTGAGCGGCCTTGCAATGTCCAGGCCTTTCTAAATCTTAGGTGGTAGAAATTGGTGAATCCCCAGACAATGAACACGGCAACACCCGATAAGTTCACTATATACTGGTAAGCCATGGCTGCACCAGTACTGACATTCATCATCGATATCAAGCCAAAAAGATTGAACAAAACCACAGCGTTATATGGGACGCCCATTCTGTTAACATTTCTAAGAAACTTTGGGGCAGAACCTTCGTTGGCTAAGTGAACTAAAGTCCTCGAGCCAATGAATAGCGAACTGTTGACTGCAGATACACAGGTGATTAAAATGAAGGCATTAATTAAATGCACTCCACCGTCCCAACCTGCTCTGGTGATAGCAACAGACATGGGAGATTTCAAGGCGCGAGCCTCAGCACTTAGTTCTGGGGCGTTATATGGGACAGTCAAGCCGTAGAAAAAAGCAATGCCCATGTAAATGATGATGATTCGAACAAATGTTTGTCTAATTGCGCTCGGAATGGCTTTTCCCGGATTTCTAGACTCACTAGCGGCAATAGCAACAGCCTCGGTACCGGAGTAAAATGTGGATGCAAAAACAAAGGTGCTAGCAATAGATTTGAAGCCATGAGCCAAAGGTCCAGGATTTCTCCAGTATCTGAACCCAAATGCAGGTTGGCCTTTAACTCCACCTGCAGCGTAAATGATGGAAAATAAGTAAAAGGCAAGAATACCAACAATTTTGAACAAGGCCAACCAATACTCAGCCTCTCCGAATTTCGAGACTCCCAAAAATTGAAAGGCCAAAAAAGCAGCCCAGAAAATAAGAATGTATCCGTACAAGGGCACTTGTGGGCCCCAATACATCATGATGGAAGCCACAGTATTGTACTCATTAGCCATGACGGCAATCCAAATGATGCAATAATTCCAGCCCACAGTTCCTCCGATGGCTCTATCGACAAATTTATTTCCCAAAGTTGAAAAGACATTGCCCAGGGGGTACAAAGTGGCCAACTCACCCAAACTTTGAATCATGGAAAAGGCAATCAAACCAATGATTCCAAATCCAATAATAAGACTTAGTGGGCCGTTTGCTGTAGGAAGTGCGGCACCAACCAAGATACCAGGTCCAATAATACCCGCAAGGGCAATTAAGGAGATGTGACGATCTTTAAGACCTCGCTTTAAGTTCACTTGGTTTCCTTCGGTCTCCAAGAAGTCAGTCTCATTGAGAGAAGTTTCCTCATATGTGCCGATCTTATCGAGTGGCTGCTTCTCCTGCGTAGGAGACAGTTCTTTTCTGAAGAACATAGTGGTGGCAAAAAATTTTTGGCTTTTAGCAACGGTGGTATGTGCGATGCCTTATAGCTTGCATGCGGGGCATTTGAGGGGACTGCATATAATGCTATTTTTCCACGTGAAGTTTGACGTTTTTGGAGGCGGAGTTCGCCACACTCCTAAAGGGGAAGGAAGGCGTGATCATCATGCAGATCGACAAGTGCGTCAACCTACACAATTGATGTAGAGAAAGCAACTCGGCGCTTTTCTGCAGAAAAATGCCTTCGCGAAGTTACAAGTCTCACGATCTCATGAAAGGGTCCGTCGATAATTACAGTTTTTCTCGAGACCTTCCATAAGCTTGTTCTCCTCCGTTAATAGACCTAAGAATCAACAAGGATGATATTAGGGCAGAAGCGGGAGTATATTATGGGCTACACATTGTTTTGCGTGAAAACGTTTATTTAAATGATGGGGAAAAACGCCGAGAGGGGAAACGAGCAGATTTATATACTCTCGTGTCCCAGTTACCCGGACTTCTCCCACGGTCATATGCAGGGTTAGCAATGGTTCATGGCTGGAGACGGTGTGTCATACAAAAATAAGCACCCAGGGGCTTTTCACCAAAGGAGCTTTGTTGCATAAAATAAAATATGAACTAAAATGCGAATCGAGTTTGATAAGGTGCTGCAAGAGTGGTCCATATGGAGTTACTCCTGTCTCATGTCAGCACGTCTCGGAGCTTCCAACGGATGTAACTGGGCCAAGTAAGTGATTGCCCACATCAAATAGCACATTGTCAAGCACAATATCACCGAAGATCTCCAGACAGTTCTGTTTTCTCTGGGAGCAAAGTTCCATGCCAACACACTTGAGGCGACGGTCAAGAGTAACACGACAAGAACAGTGTAGCTTAACAATTGTTAGCAATCAAATAACACATAAAAGAACATCATAACTCTAAATTTTAATCAGCCAGTGATGTGACCCACAGGGCCCTTAGAGCTTCGCTGCGTACGTACCCACTCATTGTTGGTATAGATAAGTTCACACTGAGTGATTCTCAAATCGCTAAAAAGGTTCGCACCCGTACACACTGCTGATGATAGATTGTGAATGAACGACAGCACAGTACAGGCGGCAAGTCAATAATGGTCGGAAGGAAGTCCATGGCAGCGATTTGCTGAACTGGTGTGATAACTTCCGCTCGCGAATTATTATACTTACTGTTTCAAAACCCGAACGTAAAAACGATGTTACTTTCGGGCGTGCTGTTGAGAAAAGCGCATTTGGTACCAGAACTGGAGAGCTTAAGAATCAGAAGCGAGCCGCACTTACTTCACCACAGTCAAACCTAGCGTATCAGCGTTAGCAATTGAAGCCCGGTCATCAACTCCCAGTCAACTCTCTGGCACTGATATTCATCTTCGTGCACTAATTTCGCTCAGCAGCCTAGGGTCAATGTCTAAGGTTCCTAAGAAAGTGGTCAACTGGCTCTACACTGTCATACAGCCCCAATACCTTTACAAGGATATTGTGTATGCTGATACCTTCAAGTTTTTAGATGTTTACATGAGCCTAGGATTCAAGATTCGAACATCTGTTTTCGTCTCCTCAAATGGAAACTCCGAACTTCTATTGTGTGCCACCGGATCTTTGGAGTGCACTGGCGGCCCTGTCCAAATCACAATCTGGATCCCACTCAATTATCCATTTACGGAACCAGATTTGATGCGTACAGATGCCAATGGAGCTCCCCTTGTATTTGTGAACCCTCCTAACGATCTAGGGATATCCCCTGGAAATTACATTGATGCTCAAGGCCGATTCTACCACCCTTACTTAAGCCAATGGTTCTCTGCAGAGAGAAGTTCCTCATTCTCGTCTAAATTTAATCTATTATTTCTCATAGAGTACGTGAAGAACTCCTTCAATCGTGAGTTTCCCATGCGAAAGTATTCTACGGGCCCGAAAGTTCCTCCGTATTCCATTCCTGACAACTCAACCCTAAATATGCCCAGGAGAGAAACCACTGGGCCACCAATTCCAGTCAAAACAGGAAATTTACAGGATGAAAACTTGATCCCTACTAAATACAGATCGCCTCCACCTTTACCCAACCAACAGCTTCAACAGTTACCCCACAACTCGTTGAGCACTAGACACACTGATATTTCTATTGATCAAGGTGGCCAGTTCAAAGCAGATAACAAGAATACAGAAGGGCAGGGAGACGGCCTCGAAGGGGTTTCAAAGGAGTTGACGAGAAATAAAGTCAGCTCTACCAGTTCTCAATTGGCACGGGCAAATGTCGAATGCCTCATGGACGAAATGACTCTCGAATCAGGGAAGGAGGTCGTCGATGAATATCATCAAAAACTTTTGTCTGACCAAATAGGAGAGGTCATCAACGGAGACCAACCCGACAATATCAATCAAATGATTCGCCACGTGACTAAAATATTGAAGGATATTGAACCGTTAGGGTATCATCTCGATCATCAGAACACCCAAGCCAAGGCAAATAGTGACAATCTCGAGAAGCATATCGAATACTTGAAGAAAAAAGTGCACGATATCAAAGTACTAAACACAGATTTGGCCTCTCTCAAGGATCTCAATCAGTCCACTGATGAGGAGGTTTATCTCAGCAGCGAAAAAATTATTGCCATGGATGACATCATTGTGCCTGATCTGGCGTTAGTATTCCAGCTCTATGAAACTATTTCTGAGATGAAAGCAATTGAAGACTGCATCAAATTGATAGAGGGTAGCTATCGAAATGAGCCCGAGCTTATCAACGATGACACTTTGGATACTTGCATGAAATCTGTGCGGTCCATGTCACGTGATATGTTCTGGCTTGAGGTGACCAAGAGTCAAATAGTGCAGAAAATGGGGCTTCAATGCTGAGGCTTGAGGACAGACTTTCCCGCCCAAGCTGGCACTTGCATGGCAATCTCCCCAATTTCTTACATACCAATGTTGAGTTAATAAAGTAGCATCCATGTAGCATTTGCGCCGCATGATGCTAGCGCGAAAAAATCGAAGAGCACTGGAAAAAAAACGAAAAATCTCATCCATCGTCCTGCTTTAATTTCAACAATGTCTGAGGAGTACATGATCAAGCCCCAGAGCGTCACTCCTTCGAAGGACACCTCAGAATGGCCCCTTTTGTTGAAAAATTTTGACAAATTGTTGATTCGTTCGGGACACTATACCCCTATCCCTGCAGGTGCATCACCTTTAAAAAGGGACTTGAAATCATACATCTCCTCCGGTGTCATCAACTTGGACAAGCCCTCCAACCCATCTTCCCACGAGGTGGTTGCATGGATCAAGAGAATCTTGCGTGTTGAGAAAACTGGTCACTCAGGTACCTTGGATCCTAAGGTTACTGGTTGTTTGATTGTGTGTATCGACAGAGCTACCAGATTGGTCAAGTCTCAACAAGGTGCAGGTAAGGAGTATGTTTGCATTGTCAGATTACACGAGGAATTGAAGGATGCTAAGGAAATGGGCCGTGCCTTGGAGAACTTGACTGGTGCTTTGTTTCAAAGGCCACCTTTAATTTCCGCTGTTAAAAGACAGTTGAGAGTTCGTACCATCTACGACTCTAAGTTGATTGAGTTCGACAACAAGAGAGGACTTGGTGTTTTTTGGGCCTCTTGTGAAGCTGGTACTTACATGAGAACATTGTGTGTTCACTTAGGTATGTTGCTCAGCGTTGGTGGTCACATGCAAGAGTTACGTCGTGTCAGATCCGGTGCCATGGATGAAAACGACAACTTGGTCACCTTGCACGATGTTATGGATGCTCAGTACGTTTTTGATAATACCAGAGATGAGTCGTACTTGAGAAAAATCATCCAGCCGTTAGAGACTTTGCTTGTTGGCTACAAAAGAGTTGTGGTCAAGGATTCTGCTGTCAACTCTGTTTGTTACGGAGCTAAATTGATGATTCCAGGTTTGTTGAGATACGAAGAAGGAATTGAATTGTACGATGAGGTTGTCTTGATGACCACAAAGGGAGAGGCCATTGCTATCGGCATTGCACAGATGACCACCGTGGACTTGCAATCGTGCGATCACGGTGTTGTTGCTAAGGTCAAGAGATGCATTATGGAGAGAGACACCTATCCTAGAAGATGGGGCTTGGGCCCAGTTGCTCAGAAGAAAAAGCAGATGAAGGCCGACGGTAAGTTGGACAAGTACGGTAGAGTCAACGACAATACCCCAGAGACTTGGAAACAAGAGTATAAAGACCATGCCACCGAAGAGCCCCCTGCAGTTCCAGAGGCTAAATTAAATGCCCCAGAAATCCAGTTGCCAAAGAGAAAGTCTGAAGAATCTTCTGAAGAGGGTAAAGCTACTGAGGAGAAAAAGGAAAAGAAGGAGAAGAAAGAGGAAAAGAAGGAAAAGAAAGACAAGAAGGAGAAGAAAGAGAAGAAAGAGAAAAAGAGGAAGTCTGATGAAGGAGATGAGTCTGAGAAGAAAAAGAAGAAATCAAAGAAGTAAACTTGCATACATATTGACTAGTGCATAAGGCCTTTCACCAATAAATTTATCAACGCTATCTCACATATTCAAGTTCAGCTCAAGGAGTCTCAATTTGAAATCTAAGTTTTTTTTGAGCCGACAAATCCTGGCCTCTATCTTTGAAGCACGACTGTGGTTTCCGTTATTGATTTCACGGAGCTTTTCTTCGGAAAGCACTAGTATTCCGACTAAGCGGGAGCCATCGTCATGACCGGAACCGATTTTCGCCAATTCAGCAAGCATGCAGGCCCTATGCTTCTGATTTATGGATAGTTTGTACCTAAAATATGCTGTCAATGCTTTAAAATATCCTTCAGCTTTGCACTCGTTGCATATATGTTCAAGATTATTCTCCGATAAACTCCGGGTAAACATTTCGTTGAATTTTGCAGAAATGATTAGTTGATACGTTAATTGAAGTTGTTGGAGAGGCCCACCAACAATGACTTTATCGTGATGCCCATCTAATGCTATTTCCAAGTCCGCTTGCATAACATTTGCCAAATTGCTCAACTCGATAGTACGTGTCTTTTCGACACTGACATCTTGCGACTTGGCATAGTACTGTATTTCCCTGTTGAGTTGCGTTAAGAGATGCACGGTCGAAAAAAGATAAAGCTCACTTCCAAGTCCCACGGAGTTTAGAGCATCACACCCCACACCGACTTGCTTCTGCAAGCCTGAAATATAGTTGTCTTTTTCAGCAGGTGTCACAGACATGAGTATTCTAACGCGATAGTAATAGAATTTTGCCGCAGCTGTATCCCCAAGTGAATGATACCCAAGCGCAGCAAGATATAAAAATTTGGGAACAAGAATCTTATAGTAGCACAACTCCTCTTTAGTAAAATTGTCGGTGTCGAAGCAAAGGATGAACTTCTTTATGAGATTTAAACCGCTAAAGTCATTCTTATGCATGAAATCCATGTAAGTGGTGTAGAATATCACAGAATATCGAATGAATGTGAGTCGAACAATGCTTTTCGTTAAATATTGGACGGAGAATCGCCTAGGATTCATAGTCGATATTAGTTCCCTCAATTGTAAATCCACCATACTCAAGCATTTTTCAAATATTTTCTTTGTTTCCTTAAAATTATCCACGCTTTGAGCCAGCAATACGCCGCTGAAAAAGTAGAACAAAATTGAATATTCGTGATGATTTACCCAGTTCAATCTGACTTGGATTGTGTCGGGCAAAGTGTCAGAGAAAGGCACTTGGACTAAAACAGATCCATCCTCCTCCCAGCCTGCCCAATCAATTTTTCGCTGAGTGTGAATAAAATGAGATATATTGTGTATAACGGCTTTTCCCGAAGCGATATCATTCTTTATAGCGCATGTAGCCAACAATGTTAAATCGAGACAAGCCGTAAGTTGTGGAGGAAACTGCGAGTTTTTAAGGATTTCTTGCACTTGGCGAGTCAAAAGTGAAGGAGAGTAGGAAACTTCTTGGTAGAGATTGAGAGTAGCTTCCCTCAAAAGAGAGCAAAACCTTAAGATCGGACAAACATCGTCTCTCATGTTAGTACTTCGCAAGGCTCTCGCCCCACTAACCACGTCATTGACTAACATGTTATCGATTCTGGCCCAATTGAATAAATCTGCTATTGATTTGTATCCAAGTTCAGAATATGAAGCTTGCTTCTCACAGTAATAGTTCGAAACTGAACTGGCATGTCTGAGCTCCAAGATCTGACAATACAAGAGCTCACTCGTTACTTTGAGTTTGACCAAGTTGTGTCTTGAGGCCATCGATATAGCTGAAACAGTATAAATTTCTGCCTGGTCCAAACACTCTGTTTCACTCAAATAAATCGTTGCAAGCTTGTGGTATATGGCAGTCTCTAAAACGGGACTCAATTTGGATTTAAACTCTTTAATGACCATGAATAAAGACTTCATCGCGAGCCTAATATAGCTATAGTATGACATTGTACCGGCCATTTCATTGCAATTCAACACAAGTGAATGTGCTTTCGTCAAAAAGTTCTCCGAAGCGTGGAGGAGTATAGCGATTTGCATTTCAATGCTCTGGTTGGAGTTGTCCATGAGTTCTTCAATTTGAAACAGAACAGATTCTTGACCCGCAAGAACGCTTGTATCTGTTCCTTCCTTCGACTCTTTTTGAACTGTCTCCTCTCCCAGGGACATCCCTCCCAGGGACATGCCTGTATCACGCTCCAGTTCGAGAGGAACAAAATTGAAACTATCATCCGTGGGAACAAATTTCTTTAGATTTTTCTCGTACTGCTTTTCTAGGAAAGTCTTAGAAGATGGATAGAACTCAGAAGCAGAAATAGGAGTGAAGTGCTTCTTCGGATCACTAGGTACGTTGTCAAAGGTATCAGAGTTAGGTCGCGAGGAGGTGAGTATCAGCGGCTCACTAGGAGTAGGTGAAGAACTTGGTTTTTGTTTCTTATTGGGCTCAAAGAGCACCTCACGACGCTGCAAGATTTTCAGTCTCTTCGAGGAGTTGATATGATGGTTATGCATATACGATAGGAGGAGGAGCACGTGTAGTGTATGTCTTGTGGAAGCCGCCGCGAATGCGAAGAGCAGCAGGACTACAGTATCTGGAAGCAGTAAATACGCATTTTGGCGAAACTGTCTAGGTTTAATTATCTAATGTTGAGTTTCTCGAGTTTTTCCTGAAGCTCCGCGCTTTTCTTCCTCTCGTTCTCAAGCTCCATATCGTGCTGATCTTGAATATCCGCCACGATTTTTTTGAACTCTTTGCGCAATATAGCATTGCTCATGGATTGCCGCCCTGAATTATTCATGGTGGGTGAAGAAACAGTCGAATACGAGCGTTCAGCTGCATCGCCATCCTCCAAATTCGATAGTAGAGACGTGTTAATTTGTGTTGAATTTCTGGGGGAGTGGCTACCCATACACTCGATACGGAGAAGATTCACTTCTTTTCGGAGCCTCGAGATCTCTCTATTTTTTGATTCAATCATGATTCTTTGACCTTGATCTGCAGGGCCTGCTGCATTGCTCCTCAGCTTAAGCTCCTTCTCGAGTATACTATTCTTCTTGCGGTAGTCGGCAATTGCTTTTAATGAGTTTTCTTTCAAGTACTCGTACTCCTTCATGAAGTACTGGTGCGAGAATCGCAAATCGTTTAAGGCAAGCTTATACTCCGAAATAGCCTTTTGCAGTGAAGTCTCGTTCTTGTAAGCCTTGTAAGGCGATGCAGATAAAAAGGAGTGATCCCTTACAATGGAGTCCTCCGCCAGGGAAGGCGCAGAGTCGAACTCAGCCCGGCTCGGAGTTGATGATGCAAAATTCGACGACGATTCCATGACCTTATCTATGCAGTTAGTGGCCCAGTCGATTTTGGTCTGGAGGGCCTCATTGTTGGTATTTTCAGGGTACTCGGGTAAGGCAACATTTTTCTGGGCTGCAAGCGAAGCTATATGTGCAAAAAGAGTGTCAAAGGCCTTTTGGATTTCCCTCGACTCACGAGCTAAATCGCCTTTGGCAAATATATTCTCAGCTGTTATATTGGTGAGCTTGACATCCTCTATATATCCCAAAATAAGGCACGTTAAGTAATGGCTTTTGAGCGTGGAGTCAAGGTCATCAATTTCACGGGAGGCCCGCGTCAATTGTAACTGTAGATCTGCTGTTTGCTTGTAAACTTTGTATAATAGGTCAGAGTCCATTGTGGTCGTGGAATTCTTGGAGTTCGAAAGTAAAGTATTACACAATTGATTGGATATGTTGAACTTCTCAGCCAAATAGTCTCTTTGCTCTTTCTTGTTGACGATTTGTTCCTTCAATTTTTTGAGCTTAGATAATGAGAGAACCGATCGAGGCGACATCTTAGATGTGTCGAAAACAGAATTTTCTATTAAAATTTTCAAATTCATGTAGTTCGATGCGGAAAGTCCGGAGATAGATGTCCAGCTATCGGAAACATCAGAAGACGGCGTGGAGAAACCAGACATGTCGTCAGCACGCAGGAATTCGTCATTTTTGTCGTTGTCGTCGTCAACAGTAATGCTTTTCTCATCAACAAGATTCTGCAAATGATTGTTGAAAGAGGCCTCGATGAACAGAGGTTGAAGCACATGTGTCGAGACGGGTAGCGAGCGGGATTGCTCTTGAAGCTGGAATTTCAAGAGCTCTGGAGTGGTATTCTCGAGGTTGTAGGACTCACCTTTCGAAAGCTGAAAAGGACTGTTTTTCATGAACGACTCAGGATCCAACATTGAAACAGGTTGAGAAAAGAGTGTGTGATTCGAGCTGCCCCAAAACGAAACAAAAAAAAAAGACCCTTGGGTTCTAGTTATGAAGGGTTGCACTGTCAGAAAAGAGGCAGTTGAAGAAAAAAGAAAATAGGCGGTGAGAAACAAGCACCAGGAATAGGGGGATAGACGCGTTGCGAGCGCACTGCATGCAGTACAGCATAGAGTCCTGCGGTCGGGGAGCATAGTCTTTCAAAGATCTGCCTTTCGAATTTTTTAGCGACCGTTACATAACACTCGTTCTGCGCTTGGCATTCGTGATTCGTCGGTCAATTTTTAAGTTTGAAATCTACCGAGTCTATGCTTCAATCTTTCGGCACCCCGAAGCACGATTCAATATAGAAACATAGAGGAGGGTTTCAAACTTTATTCCAGCCGCCAGCATTAAATTGTATTTCGATTTATATTCTATTGTTCGCGGGGGTAGGGAGTCACGGAACCGCTGTGCGTCAATGTGAGAAACACTTCTACAAGTTATATTCAAGAGAAGGATGTGCGACAACGTAGCTTTAACCTTGGAATTATGGGGCCTCTTCGAAGCTAATCCTTGACTTTAACAGTCTCCGTAGTGTTGGATTGAGAAGCGCTGGCTAAGACATTATATTGTTTGGTTCTTGTATCAAGTGTCGGTTACCCGCACTGCGAGAATGGCTTGGCTAACGTCGTGATATGTAGCCTTCATGTATGGATCGGCATCTCACTCGACTTCGAAACGAGCATCCTTTGAACCGAATACCAACTAGGCAGCAGAAATGCATTCGATACTTGACTTTCAACGTCAATGGTGTGAAGACATTGTTTAACCATCACCCATGGAATCAACTACTGAAGAGCTTGCATGGGGTCTTCTCTGCCTTGCTGGCGGATGTTGTCTCCCTTCAGGAGTTGAAGGTTCAATCCAGCGGCGTGGCCGAGAGATGTTTGGCAGAAGGCTATAAGACATTTATCCTGGTACTGAAAGGGAAAAAAGGATATAGTGGCGTCGGCTTGTATGTTCGTATACCTGATGAGAACGAAGCCTCGGTCGTGCGTCAGGCCTTAACGGTCATCAAAGCCGAGGAAGGAATCACCGGCTCCCTTAAAAATACTCTTGGAGTCAGTTACCGCGACTTGCTGCCTTCTGAATCTATAGGTGGATACTTGGACGAGGAAGCTTTTACCACTCTAGATATCTCTCAGGAAGATAAAACTGCTTTAGACTCCGAAGGTCGTTGTGTCATAATCGAGACCGCTAACAACACCGTTATCGTTTCGCTTTATTGTCCAGCAAACTCTCAAGGGACTAATCAAGGACAAAAATTCAGAATGCAATTCCTCACCTTGATGTTGGAGAGGTGTTCCAGATTAAAGCACATGGGCAAGCGAGTGGTCATCATGGGAGATATCAACGTGAGCCCCGATTTGATAGATAATGCTGAAGGCATTAACGAACGTTTGAAGCTGAAGCTTCTTGTTAATAATCTTCGCGACGGAGGTGCTATGTTCGAACAAGCTAACCTTGAGGAGTGCTTAGCGTATCGGATATCCGACGATCATAGAGAACTTCTCAACAGGTATGTTATTCCCACACTAGCAAATGCTCCATCATTTCAAACTCAATTGTTTTATGACACCACACGGATGGCTCAAAAGAGAACGCTTAGTCTATACACTGTCTGGAACACCCAAACGAACTCACGCCAATCGAACTACGGTTCAAGAATCGATTTGATATTGATGAGTTCAAAGGAGGATGTTGACAACATAGTTGATGCCAACAATCTTCCATACATCCTCGGATCCGACCACTGCCCTGTTTTCACTGATCTTGATGTCAGCTTCCAAAAAGTACTGGATTACGCTGCCAAGAAGCTAACATTTGAGGCCCATTCATTCTTCAAGATAGTAAAACATTACGACATATCCAAGATATTTACAAAAGCGGCATCACAAACTTCGTCTTCAAACCAAACAAATAATGCCTGCGGAGTTAAAAGACCTGCAGCCAAACTCATCTACCTTGACCGGAAAAAGCGAAGTACAACCCAAAAGCAGCAAGCCATAGGAAGTTTTTTTCCTACTAGCAAACCAGACAAGAATATACCATCAGAGGAGCTTAAAGAACCCGCTATGTCCTCCACGGCGTCTCCGCACAATGTTGTCTCTGCATTTGCATTGAAGGCCTACATCAAACCACCTTTATGTGAGCATGACGAACCATGCATATTAAAAACCAGCATGAAGCCCCAAACAAAAGGAAAAAAATTTTGGTCTTGTCCCCGGACTTCTAGAGGTTCCAGCGTTGAGTTAGGAGAGCATAGGTGTAACTATTTTGAGTGGGCCCGACGGCCTGCTGGATAAGTCGCGCCCTAGTCTTGTCGTTATTTATTCATGCCGGCGCCTGGTGCTAATTGTGAGGGACACTAAACTAAAATTACACAGCCATAGTCAGGAAGGGCAAACCTTGCCGCATCTTGAAATGCTTGGAGAAGATTCACTCCTTACGATTTACGAAATTCACTCAACACCGGGTAGATGGCTTCAAACGCAGCGTAAATCTCCTCCCTTTGCTTCGCACCGGTCAAGACAATTTTTCCTGAAACAAAAATCAAAAGAACAATTTTTGGTTTGACCATTCTATAAATGAGACCAGGGAAAAGCTCAGGCTCATATGACGAGAAAGTTCCGTGAGAGAAGGCCAACCCTTCTAGTCTGATCGGGAACTTAACGTCGCAGGATCCGACGATGTTCTGAATTTTGAAGTCAGTGAACTTGGCATTGAAACCCAATTTTTGAATGATACGTGCATATTTCCTCGAAGCTAATTTCGAGTCATCTTCGGATTTTGCACCAGTCACAACCATTTTACCCGAGGCGAAGATTAACGCCGTTGTTTTTGGTTCCCTGATGCGCATGATAACCGCAGCGAAACGCTTCGGGTTGTACTCTGCGTTACGAGCATGCAAAGCGATTGTTTTCAAATCTAGACGGCATCCTAAGTTGACTGTGGCAACAATATTCTGGAGGGTTGGAACAATTCCTGACATGGCACTATCATCTTCGTCCTCATTGGGTTCTTTGACACGAACTTCACTGTCTTCGTCCTTCTTAACCAATGGGTTGTCAATACCTTGCGGAAATGAAAGGGAGCCAGGTGCGGTGAATGAAGTCGCCGTGGCTGCCGTTGTGGGAAGCTTCAATGAATCCATCTTGCCCTGACCTAAAAAAATCTATTATACTATTTCTTAAATAAGCCAGAAATATGAACAAAGACGACAATTTAATGTCTCCTTGTTGGATCACCTAAAATATGGCAGGTAGGAATCAGCAATACTTCGAACTGAATGTGAGAAGTAGGTGATGTAGTACGCTGTATGAAGGACGTCAGGTGACACGAAAAAATCTTGCTCGAAAAATTGGCCACGGGGGACGGCCGCGTTATTTATAATCCTTGTCCAAAATCCGGGTAATGCAGGTCGCCGCGGAAAATCCTGCGCACATGCAACTAAAAATGTATCTGCTCAGGAGGGACTATTCATTGTATTTGAATGGATGCGATTTGGGCGAAGAGGAAGTCTTACCAAAAGATGACGAATACCAATTTCTAACCTTGAGGCAAAAGCGATGAATGAGAATGGATGGGTCATTGAATAGAGGACTAGCGCTCCCTCAAAAGCTTGTTTCTCCTCTCTTTCTTTCTCAATCTGTCGACCCTCTTCTGATGCATTTTTAGGGCGAGTTTTTGATATCTTTCCTTCTCCGCGATCGCTTCTCTTCTCTTTTTTATCGTCTGAACCTTCGCGTCTTTCTCAGCTTGCTTCTCTTGCTTTAACTCTTTGATGCGCCTTTTAAATTGTTCTTGCTGGAGTTTCTTTTCCTCTCTAAGTTGCCAAGTGTTCAAGCTTCTGACCCCCAAGGATTTCACCCGGAATGCGTCTTTCTTGATCTTCCAATCTTTGCCATTGACACGAGGTCCCTCATCCTCTTCCTTAGGTGCAAGGGGGTTGATGTACTTCTCTGGAATCTCCTCCAAAGGCTTATGGGAGGTGGCACTCATGGTGGTAGTTTTCGATGCGAAGAGTCGCGATGCGTTTTGAATTAATGCTGGCATACAAAGTCGCGCGCGCACCGAAATGCACGTGCATGAATGAACTCATACTGGGCTTACCAGGGCCTAAACGGCTATACACGAAGAAACAGTAGAGTCAATGTATTTTCCAGTAAGATATTTCTGGGGTTGAATCGTTTGTTTCTCAATTGTTAAGTGGAGACTGATGGGCCAGTCCCTTGCCTCTCCCTCAGAGATGACGCTACTGCTATGCACTGACTGCCTGACCCTGTCAAGGTGCATGACGCAAGTCTATACGTAAATCTTCCTTGTTGGCTGATCCTGTACTTGAGGAAACAAGTCTTTATGGACATCACCCAGGAAGCATGGAATCCTCAGGTGTGCAGATGTTCCGCATATTCAAGACCATCATAGACCTCAGCAAGTTTGTTGATAACAAGTGTTGCTCGCCTCGTCCATCTGCGAGACCTAGTGTATCTCGAGAAGCTGTCTTCGTGTGTAGGACCAGCCCAATTCTTATCGTAGTAAGTCCAGCCCGATTTGTCTGTGCAGAAACTGAATTGTGGGTCAATCGTCCACGAGTCGTCGATCCATTGCCATTGATAGGTGTATAAATCATTTTCAAACCTTGGAAATTTGAAGTCGCCTTGGCCAAATGGGTTTGGCGCGAGTGCCATCAGAGTGGCATAAGTGAATTTCGCCCTTTCGCTGGGCAAGACATACTTGCACCACCCAAAGCCGATCCAGCGGCGTTCGTTCTCCAAAATATCAAACCGCACTGTTTGTCTCAATTGCAGGGGAGAAACGATGACTTTCTTGAGGATGGTGAAGTTTTGGATCGTTTGTGCTCTATCGGGTTTGCTCACGGCATCCTCATCCTGGATCTCCATGGACGCACGGCTCTGTGTTCGAGAAAGTGCTTCATGAGAAATCAAAGAACTAAGCAGATAATCACTTCTGGTTAAGCGAATACTAAGTCCAGTAAGGTAATGCACCAACCTCCTCAAATAAGCAGATCTCCAGAGCAACCGGCGAACGGCGAACGAATATGGTGAGTGGTAGGTGAGACAAATCACGCCAAAGAGCCAAACAAACGTCTGGGGCCGGATGACGTATCTTAGCATTGCAAAGTGAAGAGGCGTGAATAACGTGGCACCAACCAACATGGACCTAAAATTTTTGGTACTTAGAGAAACGTGCTTTGCCGGGCGGAGTAATAACTCGAAGCGGGCTGTGATGTTGTGCAAGGTCAGCAACACCTCATCAATGGTGGGTTTTTCACCAAATTTAGCGTCGTGGAGGACAGAACTGGCGTTCCACACCACACTGGAGAAGGTGAGGGCAAATGAGATTGGGAGGATCCAATGGCTCAATACAAACCAGTTCAAAACAAGCACGGAGTATGTGGTGACAATGAGAAAGTTGAGATACACGTCTTCGTTTGTCCACGTCACGATTTCCAAGACATTGTCAATGAATAGAAGGTATGGGAAGATGTTCGATAGAGCCGAGGCCAAGACAGGATTTTGGACCAAAAGGTGAGATTGTGAAACCGACGATAAGAGTTTGGTATCTGTTGGCTCAAAGGATGCAATCAAGTTCTCCTCCAGCATCTTGCCTTTCTTTTTAAAACAGGTTTGGAGCGACGCAAGAAAAGCCGTGGTAACAAAAGAGTGCACACCACTGCCAGTGTGGAGTAGCTTCACCCGCGCATATGATAATAGAAGGCTGCAATAGTTCAGTACCTCAGCGAGCTCACATCCAGTCTACCCAGCGCCCAATTCCAAGTCAAACTGAAAATATTTTTTTTCCCGTTCCCAAAAGCATGTGGGCTACGGGCCTAAGCACCAAAATCTATCTTGTTGAAACTTTAGATTGGCCTAGTCACTAACAACTATTCCGCAAGAGTGCTAAATAGTGTCAGAGCAATTCTCAGCAAAATGGATAAAAAAGGCCGAGCTGCATAAAGTAAGAAGACTTGCGAATTACATCTTTTGGCATCAAGACGAAATCGTATGTCCACTGAATTTACCTTCTAATCGCTTCCATTAATATATGCACTGTGAATAATGAGAGATGACTTATGCTTCTACCTGCTTGCTCAGCTTTTGTTCCTGACCCTGGGGGTGTTCCTGATTATGCTTCTGCTCCTCCAAGTAGCGCTTCCACTCAGGCATTGGGGCGGGCTTGTTAGCAGCAAGCTCACGCTCACGCATACTTAAGAGAAGAGTGCCAAGCAACAAAATAACAGTGATAGCTTGGGCGTAAACTCTTGCTTGTACAGCCTTTTGACTCTTGCTCATAATCTTGTCTCTGTTCACCAACGACCACGATCCCCACAAGGAGCCCGCCCATGCTCCGACAATGAGCTTATACTTGTGGTCATTAACATAAGTGAATATCTTGTCGCCTGTAGACAATTTTTCCCACGCAGCGGTCTTTTCTTGCTCAATCTTGTCAAGGTAGCTTCCTCTGTGGGTTTGCTCGTCAAACTTCACAGATCCTTCATCCGCAAAAAGGGCAGCCATACCGACAGTGGGCATAGCCCACATGGCGGACTTGACCGATGCATTGAGTTGAGCGAAGGAACCTGGGTATCTTCTCTTCACTCCGTAAATCAAAAGGCCAGCCAACCCGGCTCCTACCACGGTACCTTTAGCACCTTCGTAGAGAACAGTGTTCCAGTGTGCATTTCTCTCCTCATCTTGTAAGATCTTCATTGTTGGTTGTTCGTGAAATAGGATGAGTCTGGGAACGCACGCGTTTTTATATATCCTTATTGTGCTTGTTCTCGAGTTGCATCCGATCTGGCCCGATTAACATGTCGTACATGCGCGCATACGGCGCAAGTGTGACCATCTGTTTGCTGGAAATGTCAATTAAATTTGCGCGGAAAAGCTTTATTGTTCCGGCTGAGTAATGCTTCATGAAACTTACATACTCCGTGCGAGATGCAGAACATCGCCTCGCCCGCATGGCGACGACAAACCTAATTATTGGCTCTCATGCATGTCATGTGATACTATATTCTCCGGTATCCGCCGAAAGACAAGATTATTTACGACAAGTCCCGCGAGATGGATGATGACCTTTCAGCTTTGCTTGCCAGAATGCCCTCAGGATGCATTTTTCATGGCGCCATGGAAGTCGTTCGATGGCACGCGAAACCTGTTTCCTCTCCTCTTGTTGATAAATAACAAGTCGCTCAGCTGTGTCTTTCCCGTTGAACCTGGAAGCAAGATTGGGTTCAAGGAACTGGTTGTTCCCGAGAAGTACAAGTCATTCTCAATGAGCTTATCATTTCCGAGATATAGAACCTTGATGAGAGACCCTGTAACCACTGCCACGGCCTTGAAACCGTATTTCACAATGTAGTTTGGCCTTGTGGAGCATGTAGAAGCAAAGTCGTCTCCTGGTATCTCGTACTCGAGGAACTTACCATTCAGCGCTGTAACAACAAAACCCTGCCATCGGATGTTCTCTTTCGGACCGTTGTCTTTGAAATTCACCCTACGCTTCCTGCTTCGAAGCACACTCAGGGTCTCCACCTCACTATCAAAGATCGACTTGGGAACTTGTTCACAAGTCTCCGTGTCCTTTTTGATTCCAATTATCACGTTCATGTCTGTTAATTCCCACTGTTCAACGTTGGTATACCAATAGTGTGATTCGATAGCAGAGTCAAGACCCATGCATCTCACCTCCCTGGGATCTCTCTCCACTCTTAAGCAAATATTGTTTCTAGACTTGGCATTTTGAAGCTTAAAAGTATGCAAAATCACAGTCTTCTCGTATAAGTCTTCGTAAAGCAAAGTAAGACTTTCCACTGAAGCACATCCACAGAATTTGCAATGAGTAGGCTCCGAATGAGCTACCCGAAACGTGCCAGGCTTGAAGCTACCAATATAAAAAACCCTCAAGATCGTTCCTGTCAGAATATCCACCATCTCTGCAGTCAATTCCTTTACCCTCACGAACATGCCCACGAATTCAATTGTAACAACGGTAGGCTTGTTCATGCGAATGGTGGAGTCCTGCGTTTTCTGTCTAATGTGTATGTTGCGCAGCTGATGTCTTGTATAGTCACGCGTAGTGAACATGTCAGTGCTAAAAGCATTTGGAGCATATCCCCTACTCATCAAAGGCGGGGCAAAAGTTGCAAGAGTGTGAGGCTTGAAAACCTTGTTCAACTCAAGCTTGTGAAACCTCCACGTGTTCTTGATGGCGGTGCCAACTATTATGTCATTATTGGAAAGGTTGCAAACAATTTTATCACTGACTCTGGCACTCGCGAGGAATTTCAGTGATACGATCGTTAGTCCATATGTATCTTCATGGCCTTGAAACGCCTCGTCCAAGAGATTAAACAGTTGGATCTTGAACTCATTGCACATGATGACTATCATCTCTCCAGTTTCTAAAATGGCGATGAACTCTTCTTTGTGTAGTTTCTCTGAGTTTTGCTCATTTGCAGTGACCCCTTCGTTGACTTCATTGGTTGCCATTGGAGGGAGGAAGTTTCCAGACCAGGAGTGGTTAGACATTATTGAGCCCTCACTTCCTCTTCTCGAATTGTTGCGTTTGCGCAGAAGAAGCGTTCTAGCAAGTAATCCAATAACTGTTCGCTTTCTAAAGAATGTGGCTACCGTTTTCATGCGCTTGACTGGTTGATCCACTTCACTGGTCAAAGAAACCTCCCAGGTAAATGAGCGAGAAGTTGTGTTGAAACATTTGATTCGGCATGCTTGAAAGTTCATGAGAATCACAAAGTCTCCACCATCGCTGATTTCGACATGGTTGACGACAGTTGATCCCTTACCCTTCATTTCAAAGTTCGGTTCTAGTTCGATTGGCATGTTTAATTCGTAACCTTTCTTCGGTTGCCAGAGTAAGTACCTGTGATCCATGTCGACAGAAACGATATAGGAGCATTTTGAATTGGAATAAAGCTTCAAGAGATCTGCACCGCTTGGATTTTCGAGAGTTAAACACTCGAAGCGTTTTGAACCTTTTGTATCTAGGAGCTTGTGAAAAAACACAGCCTGATCATCGCCCGCGGTTTCTGATTCAAAAGCTATTGCCACATCATGCCCCTTAATCCGTGAAAAGTTAAGGGAAAGACACAGTTCGCAGATGACAACAATGAACATCACAATTAAGACCAACTCAAGGTAGTATATGTAAGTGTTTTTCTCGCTGTCGGTGTAATTCCTTGAAACAACTAATTCTTTGATCAAGTTGCCTGAAATCCCATCTCTAAATGCCAAGTTGATGAGAAGAGACGTGATACCCGCAATAGAAATGCACATCAAGGGCATTATATACATCCAATAAGTCCGCAGAGAGCTGGGAGATATTTTGAGAAAATAAGTTCCGAGCTGATGTCTCAAAGAACCCTTCGGAGTCTCATGCCCGTTGGATCGAAACAAAATGGCAGAGAGCGGGTTCACTTCATGAAAGATAGACTCATTCTCGATTGCTCTTTGGCTCAACATGTCGGAAAGCTCCACCTTGTTGAGGTCGATAATCACAATTGCAGCTATAAAGGTTAATTGCAATGCATGGTCAATGACTAGGGTGACGGTTATAACCATGTACAATTCGTACACCACCCCCCAGTACAATGATAAAGAACTCTTTGTTAAGAAAACAGACATGATGAGACTGGAAATTCCGAAAGTGATGGAAAACCCGCACAAGTTAATGAGCAAGATGACAGTGATGTTGGGAATTGGGATTGGGTAAACTTCCTGTTTGTTCAACATCAATAAGCTCTTTAAGAACTGACTCATCCAAAATACCCCTTCTGAATTTTTCTCACTAATATTGATTCCGAGATAGTATTTGATCACCCTCTTATGCAAGCTTTCAGGCTCTCCAAAGGTACTATCTCCAGCTAAATCATGTAGCGTTCGGTAAAATGTTCTGGAACTCATTAGCATAATACATAAGATGCAAATTTCGTTCAACTGCCACCTAGCGGGACCAAAAACGCTCAACTGTAGGAGTGACGAGTTGGGCTCCTTTCGAATGTCCAATGCGGCAAAGTAGGCAGTAATGCTGCTGGCGGACCAGCCTATAAGTAGCCCGATACTGGAGCGAATCTTGTGACAATTGCATACAGAAAGATACAAGTGAATTGCAAGCATTGCCAATGCGACGAGCACTATCGTTCTCATTAGGATATTAGCCATCCTTACTCTTGGGGTATCTTCAAGTAAGAAGTAGTAGTAATTCAAGAAACTGGCTGCATTCTTAGGCCCCTCTGTGACGGAATTTACCATCTTATCAATTAAGAGATCGCTCGGAAGGAACGAAGTTGGCGACGAATGCGAGAAAATGTAAACGGAGAACTCTCGGGCAGACACTATTATTTGATTGAATTTCTGCCACTTTCCGAGAAAAATCATTAATATTCTGCATGGGACTTTATAGTTGAATAGCTTGAGAAGACCTTTATCGATCGTTTGCTTGTCGAGGTGATCCGAAAACTCGAGATTACTCCTCCAGTTTGGCAGGAGGAGAGATAATGGGGATAACACATATGAGTTATTAGGTAGGGATTTCTCGAAGCTTAATAAGCTCTGAAGAGTCTCTGCGCTCAATGCATTTCGAACCTTAAACGTGAGTCGTGTTATATTGTAGCCCAGTTCGGAGCATTCAAATTTAGGAGCACTGACTTGATGGTCTAGTAGAGCATCCTCTCCGGTTCGGATACTATGGATGGACAGCTGTATCCAGTGTGTGGAGTCGAAAAGGGCTGTCTTGTAAAAGGTGTCGTAAGAGAGAAGGAACACTATCAAGATGGGGATGAAAATGAAGGGTTTTGGATGGCGGATTAAACTTCGGGTGAAGGTGATGATCAATGTGTGCAAGAACGTCATGATGAACTTCTGTCGTGATTTTACCCTTCTAGCATGAATTTCAGAGAGTGTAGTTGTCACTGGAAAATATCAAGATCCAGCGGCACGAACGAGGGTAATAATGCTCGCATGTTCCAGGTGTAGACCTGTATATACCTATGCGTAACCAAGTATGGCCTGATCACCCATCAAGATGGGTTTGAACAACGTTAGTTGGCGGAAATGAATCTGGGCGTAAATATCTTTCTTTAAAAAAATTTTGATTTCGCCAAGGCTGGGCTATTAGTTTGCAGACTACTTGTTAAGAACTTGAGGTCTTTTTGCACCGAATAGGGTGTGGAGGTATATTTGCCTTGGCTTTAGCGCTCGTGTTTAACCCAATCTACATCACGTGAGACATGAGTTCAGGTGACATCTCTTGACGAATCAGATGCCTGACCACGAACAAGTCTGCAAGCAGAACATGCGTTATTCGTCGATTTGAATGCTTACTTAGCTAAACTTGCGATACTTAAATTGTTCATTTGCATCAACAAGTCGTCAATCCTGCCGTCCAAAACCCCCTCCGCATACTCTGTTCTGCTGGCCTGGTCCATATGTTGTTGCACCTGCGCAATTCTAGAGTATCCTTCTGTACAGAACTTCAACTGTATCTTAACCAAACTCTCAAAGGAAGGGTCGAAATAAGGCACCCTTAAACTTATGAGCTGGGGTAATTCTGCCTTCAATTGCTCGTTCAAGCCCTCGAACACCTCTTTGGCCATGGCCAACTCCTTCTCGGCTCGAGGCAATTTGGCCGCATCCTTGGCCGGCTTGTCAACAAGTCTTCTCACTTTAGCTTTGCATTGATCATAGTCTGTCTTCTTGTGTGCTCTTTTCTTGATGGCCTCATCAATTTCTTTAAAGTAGTTGACGAATTTGGTCACTGGGTCTAATATAGTCTCTCTGAAAGGCTCATCAATGTCCTTCACGGTCTCCTCATCCAACTCACGGACGCACTGAAGGTAGTAGTGACCCAAACTAGAGTAAACCGAGCCGTCTTTTGGGTCAGCTTCGTACAAGTTTGACACAATGCCGGCAATGTTGACTTGGGAGGCAGTAACTGCTCTCATGGAGTCCAAGTAACCCTTTGATGCAGTCTGTATACTCTGGCCGGCAGTCTTTAACGTCTTGTATCTTCTCTCCTCGGTATCAAAATCTTTATCCATTGTTTTGTCAACATCTTTCACCAAAACCGAATTACCGGCCCTGTTAATTGCCTTCTTGAATCCATCCCACGACATTGCTGTTCGACTGTAGTGATTAGAAATCAATTTTCTGTATTTGCCGATTAGGGATTCGCGTGGGATTATGCAGGTGGATAGAGCGCTCGGCCTTCGATGGTAGCCCTCTGTCAAGCCACAGATATTGATTGCGCGGGGTTTCTACACAAAGCTTTGCATGTTCGGACTTTACCTTCACAAAAGGTGGAGTGCAAATAACTTTGTAACATAAATAACTTGGAAATATTTTCACATTCCGGGTTTCTTCTATTCTTTTATAAATTTCGTACACAATGGCTGACCTCCGTGAGGGATCCAGTAGAGGCAATGCTCCTCAATTGAGCGTCAAGAAAAGATACAGCCGGCAAAATCAGTCAAATTATGACAACCACCCCAATGATTGCCGGCCCCTTGTGACGAGTCCTAACAAAACATTGCCTGGAAATTGGTGGGAATCCTTCTCTCATAACAACAAAGATGCATCCACGGAAAACAGGCACAACGTCGGTATTGGTCAGGAAGACAATTCCATAGATGAATTTTTTGAGACGAACGACCGGTTTACATCGATTCATCACCCGCAAAATAGGCCTTTATCGCCCACAAAGGTAGTCATCGATGCTTTGACATCCGCAACCTTGGATGATTTCGACCCTCGCGTAGAGCCCCACATGACCGAGCCCTTACTACCAGACGACTCTCCGTTGGACTTCTCCTGTCTCATGCCACAGAAAGGAAAAACAAATATTAACACCGCCTCACCTCTAGCTAGGGCCTGGGAGTTCAATACCAAAATTGATATCGATGAGTGCAGTCTCTTGAACATCTTTGCCGATGAGTTTGAAAACTTGAATTGCGGGGAGTTTCAACAGAAGCTCAACTTTTGGGACACGCTCAAGCGATACACCCGGGGGATTAGTGATGACGAGTATGACGGGGAATACCCTTGGGCTAAATACTGCACGCGGAAAGGCGATCTGAATGAAGACTAGCTCGCAATCTGAGAAGGAAGCCTGGACGCACTCACCTCTCTCATCAAGTCTTTGCTTAGATTGAATTTGGTCAATTCCACGTGTGTCCATTTGACGTAACTCTCCTTCAAGAGACTGGTGGAACAGTAGAGCGAAGCCCCCGCCCATGCTCCTAGACATTCCTTTCCAGATATGTCGTAGCCCGGAAGCCTTGACGCTAGCTCGGTGAGCACTCTGCCCTTGAATCCTGGCATATCAGAAACCCTGCCACAAATGACAACGTTGCTTGTAACTTTACCCCGCAAGTCGATGCTTAGTTTTTTGATGGCTTGAGCTGTTTTCTCGACTAGCCCCGCCTGATCGGATAGCATATGGTCCAAGCTCTCGGTAGTGAAAAAGCCTTCCTGGTATATGCGTAGGAAATCCAGATTCCCGTCTTTTAAAACTTGGCCATAATGCAATGCCTCGCCAGAAATGTGCTGATACTCTTCTTGCTCCACCCGCCTCAAGTCCAGCACCACCGCCAAAATGCAGGTGTTCCACTGAACCAGCAACACTAATGCGTCATCCACTCCGGCACCAATGGCTGCACATTCCATAAATGGCAAGAAGCAAACCGAGACGGCAGCCCCGATATCGAGAATGGCCTCACAGAGAAAGTACTTCTCGTTGAGGGATAATTCATGGTCCAACACTAAAAGCTTGGCTTTGTGCGGGGAAATTAAAAGACTGGTTGGAACCAAGATCTTGAGCAATCTGGACAAGGTTTTATATCGATCACAACTCCAATCGAAAAACTTTCTGTCCTTTCCGTCTTGTTTAAAAGCAGATATCATATCTCTGTAAGAAGCATCCTTTGTAATATTGGTCAAGAAGTCTTGTTTTTGCTGTTCTTCCAATGCATGAGACGACAAACCTAGAAACGACGGACAATCTTTCAGGAGCGTGGGACTCGCCGTTGTGGAACTCCACAATGGGTCTTCGTAAGTGAGGCGCACGTGCGTTGTGGATTCGCCCGCAAAGCCCAATTTGACTTCTAGCGGATTGAATTCTAAAATGACTGCAAAGTACTCATCTGACATGTCATCAAGGGAACCTCAAATCTGGAGTCATTGAAGAAAGCGGTGTCTACTGGTTGCGCGCGCCGATACACTGTGATGCCAGTTATGCACGGTTGGGACATATATTTGAGGCACCCATTCATACTCACAAGAAATCGAGGTCTGCCTCGTCCAAGTCCATAAAGTCGTCCTCATCCTCTACTTCCACTTTTTCAACCACCTCAGGCAAGACGGGCTTCTCTTGCGTTTTGCGTTGTTTTTTCTGGTGTGCCTCAAGCTGTGCGAGATCCCATACGGACACGCCCTCTTGGTCTTGAGGATTGGAGGGCTGTGATAAGTTTCGGAGAAACTTTTTGGCGTTCGCCAAAGCCATGTCCGTGGACAAATTTGTATCCGACTCATATAGCGCCTGGGAAATCCATTTTGGCAACTGCCCTTTCTTGTTTTTGAATCTGCGGTCGGCTAACACCATAATTCCGTAGTCGTCCTTTCCTCTCAAAACGCGTCCCAAGCATTGCGCCGCATGCCGCATAGCATCGAAGGAGAGAAAATCATTTTCTTTGATCTGGTAGTGGTCTCGCAAGAACTCGAGCCTTGCTTTCAAAATTCTAGACTCAGTGTATTGGAACGGAATGCCAATCATAAGCACCGTCCGCCCGTAGTGGTGATCAAAATCAATCCCTTCAGACACTTTCCCTCGCGCAACTGATAAAAGAATGGCTCCTCTTCCATTTGAGCAGGCTTTTCTGTATGTTTCCAAAGCTAACGACGTTTCTTGGGCATCAGGAGTCTCCACCAATATCAATTTATACTTCCACACCTCATCAAGGACACCCATATTCTGCCACATTGATATAATGGACTCCATGTACAAATAGGAGGGGAAGAACACCACCATACCATCGGGGGTGATTTTCGAAAACTCAATGAGTAAAGAGCCATAATTCCGAACCACGGACGGATCATTCCTGATCTCAAATCGAGATGAAATGGATGTTTGATCCGACCCTTTAGTTACAATCATGGGCAAAAATGACCTTCGAGCCAAAGTCATTGTATATGACTCCTGCACCACTGTTTGGAAATTGAGCATCTTGGGATACATGTCCAAAGGAGAAATGGTCCCGGAAGTGATGATTACGGAGGAAAACCGATCAAAGACTGGCTTAATCGCAATGGAGGCATCGAGACATGTGAAGTGCAAAATGGGGTTTGGAACTGTGGAAGCCTCTGTCTCAAAAGGCTCCAAAATAAGCTGAAACCCGGTTTCGTATGTCGAGACTAGCGTCGCAAACGTCGCGACGTCTTTGAGTGCATTGAGATCCTCGACATCAGCCAACTCTAGCGTCCGTACTAGCAAGGAAAGACGCTCCGAACAGAATCGCAATGGCTTGCGGTCAATGAACGTAAGTTCCTTTAGATGTTGTAAAAAGCTCACGGGGGTTTCACTGATCACATGTAGCACCTTCATTCTCGTTTTCAAGTACTCGACAAACCGTTTTAAAAAGGATATAAAGTGCTCGGCTTTGCGGATGTTTCCAGGAATGGCCTCTTCTAGTAAATCGTCAGGAAGCACAGGATTGGACATGAAAAGTTCTTCACCTCTGGCAATTTCATTCTGTCGGAGCCCCTCGACAAGCTTTTCGTACTCGTTTTTTAGCTTCTCATTATCTTGCGCCTTCATATCATCCACCGCGGATGCCAACTTGTTAGCACCGCGGCCTGCCCGTTTCAACGTGTCATCAGTGAGATATAACGACAACGATTCAATGCATACGTTATCAATGTTGTGCGCTTCGTCAAAGATCACAATGCTATCTTTGCTGAGCTCCTTGGACACGCGCTCGGCGATCTTGGGGTCTAGCAAGTAATGGTACGAATAGATTATCACGTTGCAAAAAGACAACATTCTTCTGACGGTGAAATAAGGGCAAGTGCCTTGGCCCTTGCAATATTTGATCAATTGCTCAAATGTATACACACCTGCAGGTATCAAGTCGTGCTGATCGTATTCGTAAAGCTTCTCGTGGAACGAACATAAACCAAGTTCGTCTGAACGGGCCACCAATTCTTCCGGCGGCAAATTTTGTTCTTCAAGCTTATGTTTGAGCTGCCCGTTGGTAGCACGGCGGCACTTCTCATCCACCACGGCTCCCTTTCGCTCTTTGGAAATCGTGGGGTGCAAGCAGAGGTTCTTTCTACTAGAGAGGCCCAATGCTCGAAAGTCCTCCACGTAGCCGAGCTCCTTTGTGCGGAACTCCATTAGGTTGTACAACTCCACAAGGGCCTTTTCAATCTCTGACATGGTACGGGAGCAGTAGACGATTTTTCTGTGTTCTGGATAGTGCATTTGGTACGCCACAGTCAAGGAAAGCAAAGACACCGTTTTGCCTGTGCCGGAAGGCATCTCCAAGATGCAGTTGCCACCGACGTCTAGAGACTTTTTGATATCAGCCATGTAAGCATATTGCTCGGGGTATATCCTCGGATAAGGAAAGAGCACCGGCAAGTCATCGATGTAGAACTTCATGGGCCTCTCTCTGTGGATCTGATGCTTACTTCTTTTATCAAGCGCGCTATCTCCCGGCGTGCATCTATGCAGATGCCTAGGAGTTACTCGTGAGTCGGCGCGCAACTAAATCACCTACACTCGTGTATCGCGGGGTATTTTGGGGCTTCCTTGCTTTACATAGTCACAGCTAATCATAAAACGGGATATAACCCCGAAGTTCAACATGTGACAAGGAGCAAATGAATCGTAGGGCTCAACCAACAATCTGGACTAACATGGGCTCAGCATCTCAGTACTCACAACTTTTATTTCGTGGACTGGATGGCCCTTTTGCAATTTGCCATGCCTGGATCAGCAATAGTTGTTCTCAACGTACGTCATCAACTTGGGGAAAATGATATCTGATGAGTTGCCCGCAATACTCACCAAGATATTCTTCTCACGGTAGAAATCACGCAATGGTCTGATCTGCGCATTATAATCATCGAGCCTTTTCTGAAAAACTTCTTTGGTATCATCCTTTCTTTGAGTGAGAGCCTCACCCGTCACGTCATCTTTGAATGGAACCTTTGGAGGGTTGTAATCTAAATTGTATACTCGGCCTGACCCTTCGTGGATCCATCGGGACATGATTCTTTGCATGATCACTTCTTGGTCAACATCGAGCTCCACCACCAAGTTCAAGTTGGCCTTGTTTGCTTCCAATGCCTCATCAAATGCTTTCGCCTGGCTGCGTGTTCTGGGGAACCCGTCCAAGAGCCAACTAGATTGAGCATCAAGCCACTTCTTGTCGCTCAATTGATTTGTCATGAGCTCCACCATAACCTTATCCGGAATAAGCTCGCCACGCTCCAAGAACTTCGCAGCACTAGCCCCCACGGGGCTGCCTTTGGCGACTTCTTGCCTCAAGGTGTCACCCGAGGATATGGACAGTATACCTGGGAATTCTCGTAAGAGCTTGGACGTTTGCGTGCCTTTTCCCGACCCGGGCGCACCCAATAGAATTAGTCTTAAGGGTCTGGCCAATTGCATTATTTTTTTTGTTTTTTTTTGGTTGAGGTGTGGTGTTGAAAAACCCAGGCAGATGTTCAACAAAACTAGGTATAACGCTCCTACTTCCGAGGCCGGCTTGTATGCAGACGCCCAGTGTTGAAAGAAGCACTGCATTTGCCAAAAATAAGTAATGCTGAACGAGCGGGGGTTCTTTAATTCTTCAAACGCGCAGCTCTCATTTCTTAACCCGGAAATCCTATGCATGTGTAAAAGAAATGACCGATGCCCAAAGAGGGGAGCTTCTTCTCACAGGCATTAGGTGCTGCCGAGGTGCACACACGAAGTTGTTTTTCCAGCGGGGCGCACTTAGGTCTCATCGAAGCGACATGGCATTTATAGGCTTTCAGAGGAGTTTACAGTTGAAAAAAAAAAGTCCCTTCTACTCTGCTTTGTGCTCCTCAATGCCTTGGGGCTCTCTTACGAACTGCGATTATTGTACATTTTTGAAGTTCTCCACTTAGTGTTTGAGATGGCCCGCTTCGATTGGGGAATCCGCGATACCCGGTAAAGACTCCTTTGGACTCTCAGTCAAGTGCAGTGGCAAGGACGTCTTCCAGGTGAATATGGCACTTTTTTAAATCTGAATAATCTAGTTTCATTCCTCGTCATCCGAGTCAATGACCCTTCTTCTCTTTCTCCTTTCTTCCATGTCATCATGCGAGCCAGAGCTGTACTTGGAATGTCCTTCTTTTTGAAGGTTCTTCAAGCGCTCGGCGCCCCGCTCGAATCTTTCTTCCTCATCCTCCTCATCTTCCTCGCCCTCCTCATCCGCAGCTTCATCTAGCTCCTCGTCGTCATTGGCCACGAAATCATCTTCATCATCATATTCCTCCTCCCCGTAGGTGCGCTCGTATCTGTCATATGCGGACGATTGACTTGAGCGGCCGGGGGCAGGACTATCGGACTTTCCTAGGCGCTCTTCCTGTAATCTTCTCTTGTTCGCGAGCTGTCGTCTCATTTTGAGCGTCTTTCTTTCGTTTTCGTCAGCCGTTCGCTGTCTCAACATAGGATCATCTTCAGTTAAGGTGTTTAAAATCTTGTCTTTCTTCTGGATATTCTTTACCGCCTGTGTGAGCTTTCTATGTGTGTCGGTGGCCGTGGACGAAGGCAAGAGACTGGCAGATTTCGTTAAAATAGAGTCATTTTGTAAAATCTCGTGCTCTGTATAGCTTTTGGCAAGGAAATTGTCCACCAAAGGCACTTCTCTGAAATCAAAAAGCTCCTTGCCAATTTTTAGCGATAACAGTCCGTCATTCCATTGGATGAAGTGTGCGTTAGACTGTTTGACGATTTCGTCATTCCCGCTGTTCGAGTACCGCCAGCGAATCATGTTTTCATTCAAAAGCTTTTCGGCAGTCAAATCATTTTGAATAGCCTTGGCGTCCAAGGTACTGCGGCCTCTTTCAAGTGCATTTTGAGCGACGTTTTCCTTGAATTCATTCGGGTCGAAGGGATGGGCCTCCACATTTAAAAATATGGGCATTTTAATGAGGTAAGTATCCTCTTCAGCTTTAAAAGAAACTGCGTGTCTGGGCAAAACGATATCCGAAGCTCTTAACTCCGCTTCTGGTTCGTCATCTTCATCATCGCCGCCAGAATTATCTTCCGTACCGCTATCGTTTGGATTGGATACCTCAGGGGATTTTACCTTGACATCTTCTTCATCGTCTCCAAACAAATTGTCCACTTCGTCCTCAATTTGGCTTCTATCTGATGCCTCTTTGTCAGACATTATGTTGTGATGTCTGTAGAAAGCTTGTATCGTTGAGTTACATTGAGATTATGGGTCACGTGCGCCAAAAGTCTGAGTGAAAGCTATTTAGACCACTTATACACCAAGCGAAAAATTCAGTTGAATTTTGATGGAGAAATGGCCATTTGAGTTATACGAAATATGTGATACAGTAACGAAGGTAATATATTGATCATTTAGCGAGCGAAAATTTCGGAGTGAAATAAGTTAATTAGTTGATGTGTGATAAAGAATGATGCAGATTGCCCCCCTCCCCCCTCCCCCTCATCTCAAAATTTTACTGATTGTCGCTCTCCAATACAACCACGGGAACTGCAGAGCTTCGCAGTTCGTCGTGGTCATCAACTTGTGGGACATTGTGTAACCTCTTACCATCAGTTAGAGACGGCGAGCCATTTTCATTCTTGCACTCAGATGGCGGAAATATAGCATTTTCATCTGCCTTGTGGTCATCGTGGAAATAAATCTCATCGTCGCTACTGGCGCTTGCAAAGCAGTGCTCCGCGTCCGATACTGCCAGAGTTTGTGTAGGTATTCCGGACCGATAGCCAATAAAATCTAAATCATTTGTGGGGCCTGAGAGGGACTGGCTGTGTTGCATTTTCTGATTAGCTTTGTCTGGGTTTGCGCTTGCAGTAAACTCTGCATTGGAAATTGATGGTTCCCTGGACTCGGTGTTGGGTAAAAGTTTGTACGCATACTGAATCAAAAATTCAACCACGCATTGTGAAAGGACATACTCTTCGGGATCCATGTCATGGTTGGGGTGCAGCAAGATAGATGGCTGGAAGATTGCAGCTAGGTTTCTGGCCGACATAAGATTTTCTTGCGATAAATTTTGAACCATGGCTAGCAAATCAAGAATGTAAAAAAGCAACTGCTTGGATAAAAGCGGGAGATCATCTAAAAGTTGTTTGTACTCTTCGATTGCACTGTAGACGTCTCTGGTGAGGCTTCTGTAGCTTTTGGGCTTATTTTTGGCTCGATTCTTGACGCTGGGGGCTTCAGGAGGCTTCTCCGACTCCGCCTGATGGTCTATTGGCCCGTTCTCTGATGAAGTAATTTGCTGGGATTCGCCTTGTTGCTGGCTGTTAGGATTAGCCTTCTCACGAGGACTCACATTTGAGCCTGTACTGGGAGCTTGGCTATTCAGATTCCAGTTCTTCGGGTTGTCTGCCTTGTACTTGAGATACTTTATGACCCTGGCGCGTGACCGGAGCGGATCTCTGAATTCTTCGTAGAGTTCGAGGGGAATTAAAGGCTCCGGGAGAGCGTTGAGATAACGGCGAAGCAAAGAGGCCGCGTCATGAACGGTGTAGCCATCCCAGTTGAGTTTCTTGCCGAAATCAGGAGGAGTGTTGAAGATTATCTGAAGCTCCTTTATCCTTTTAGAGGAGCCCCCTACTCTGAAAAGTCCTTCAATGTTGAGGCCATTTTTCTTGAGATAGACTCCACATTTGGCAACCACAATAGGAATACGGCCATAATGTAGCACGTTTTCGTCCGATTCAGAAATCGTGTCCGGTCCCAAGATAGAGATTTTTGCTGCCGCCTGGTTGATGGCCTCATCCAAGGGCACGCCAAAGTACTTTGAGTTTTCGTCAATCAAACCATTGTGCTGTAAAAACGAGTCTCTATGTTGCCTCAAGCTGCTTTCTTGATGAGGCGAGTTGTAGGGGCTGGATATGGAGCCGGAATTATTGACGTTGTTGGTGGAGCGAGACTTGTGACTAAGAAGAGGGCGAAGAAAATCGGTGGGGCCCGACACGTTCTGCAGAGAGATTCCAGCATTGTTAGGAGGTTGTGGGATCAGCGTCTCCTTGGTTGGCGAGCTTGCATGCGGGGTTCCCGACTGGAAACTAGCACGAGAGGGCGAGCGGGAATCGGAGAAGTTGACATCATCGGGAAGCTGGTCCACAGAATCGCTCAGCAAGGTTTTGTGCTTGAGATTCTTGACCCAGCCAAGAATCGAGTTTCGGTTTCCCGACTGGTTCATACTTGGGGGATGCCAGCGCTCGCGGAGACAGAAGTGATGCTGAGGCGAGCACTGGAGAAGATTTCGGGGGCCAGCTCAAGGGCTTCTCCTAGTCGGAAACAATACACAAAGAGGGCACGAGTTACTTTGGACACAGTATGGGCAGCGCACACGTTGACGGAAAGCGAAAGACTGAGGATTGGGTGTTGTGTGGAGAAAAAGCTGTAGCAACAAACAACAAAACAAGCCGCCGCGACGAGTTAAGGGCTCTGGAGGCGCGCTAGAGTGCTCAAGAATTTCGTCTGCCAGACCGGTTCCCAGAGATGATATGCCATAAATTCCGCTACCTGGAAATTATATTGACCTTCATAGAACCGATTCTGTTGCAAGCCTGTGGGCTGCTGGCCGTGGCCGTTTTTACACGGTAGTCTGCTCACCTCTTTAAGACGTTCTAGTAGTAGGCAGACGAGAATGGAGTGCATGATGCCTCTGCTACTCAGGCACAGCAGCTTGTGTTCAATTTTCGGCAAATTACATATCCCCAAAAAAGAAATTGTACTCTAGTGAACGTCTTCGTTGCATAATCGGCTTCATATACTAAAAATCCCTACTTCATATAAGTTGGCGTTAATTTACCGGGCTCTCACTATTCGAGTTGCCATCGAGGAAGATTTTCAGATACACACGTGGCAGCCAATGACATGAGATCTACATATGCAAAAATAACAACAGAGGAGCGGAATAGCATGCCCGGGAACCGAAAGAGGAATCCAATTGACATGCTTCTATTTTTAACTGTGTTCGCGCCGCTTGTCGGTAAACAAGGCAGACGGACGCAGTGAAGTTTTCTACAAACGCTCACGAAAGAGCGAGCACTACAGCCAAGCAAATGATCATGAGCTAGCCGGCCACGCCACAAGGGTTTCCAATTGTTTGTGGATGGAGTGTGAAAAATGGGAAGAAAAAGATGTAACAGGGCAAAAAAATACATGCCCACTAAATGTGGGGGAAACCCAAGCTTCATGGCTTCTCGTGTTGGGTGCCTCAGCGCGAGTGCGCAGAATGTAGTGTATGCACACCTCATATTTACGTTACGTTTGAGGCAAAACAAACCTCACTCACCTCCACCCAGATGAATCTGCCTTCGTCTCAGCTCCCTTTGGGGAAAGTCTCTGCCAGCACTATGAATGTGCAACATGCAGCCCCGAATACCCGTCGGTTCTTGAAAGCAGGCCCAAACAAGCATGAGCTGCAGAAGAGAAAGAAGAGACAAACCCAACTCAGTGATTTTGAATTCGGCAAGGTCTTGGGCAAAGGTAAGTTGGGCAAGGTCTATTGTGTCCGGCACAAGCAGTCTGGATTTATTTCAGCAATCAAGGTGATGTCAAAACAAGATCTTGTAAATTTGAAGCTCGAGAAAAACTTTGAACGCGAGATTGAAATCCAGCGTGATCTAATACATCCTTACATCAGCAGGCTCTACGGGTTCTTCTATGATGATGTCAATGTGTACCTCATTCTCGAATACGCAATTTACGGAGAATTGTATCAACTCCTCAAGACATACCGTCGCTTCGATGACATCACCGCCTCCAACTATATCTACCAGGTGTCGTGCGCGTTGGAGTATCTTCACTCGAAGGGTGTCATACATCGAGATATTAAGCCGGAGAACATCCTTCTATCTGCAGAAAAAACAATCAAGCTAAGTGACTTTGGCTGGTCGGTCAAATCAGAGCCTCAAGCTGACCGGAGATTAACCATCTGCGGCACATTGGACTACTTGCCTCCAGAAATGGTCGAGTCCAGAGAGCATGACTTTAGCGTTGATGTATGGCTGCTTGGCATCTTGTGCTACGAGTTTCTTGTAGGAAGACCTCCTTTCGAAGAGGTTGACAAAACTGCCACTTATAAAAGAATCGCCAGGGTTGATCTTAACATCCCCAGTTTCCTAGAGGAGGAAGCTGCGGATCTCATTAAAAAGCTACTTCAGAAAGATCCAAAGGACAGGCTTCCATTGGCAGAAGTAGCGCATCACCCTTGGATCATTAAGTATAAACCACTTTGGCCCAAAACTAGGTCACAGGATGACTAGTCGGAAAAGCTTTAATCAGGTCATTGTCTTCCAAGGAGAGATGTTTTATTGTAGAACCTCCATTTTTCTTCTAGTTGTTAATTTGGGTTTGCTGTAGCTCGGGATTGGAATCCTGCTTCCTTACATCCAGTTCCAACTTTTGACGCTGTTTGGCTAGTAATTGTTGCTGCTGCTGTTGCAACTTCATGATCTGTTGTTGGAAAAGAACTTGTTGCTGATGGTTGTATTGAGCAGTCACTAATACTGCTTTCAGAGGAGCACGAACTTGATACAATTCCCCTGGAATCGTGGCGTAGCTCTGTGTTTCATTGTTTGAAGCTTTGCTATCGACATTAACCAACGCACATCGACCCTGCAAACCTCCAATGGAGCCAGAAATCGCTTGATTGGCTAATGTGAGGTCATTAGACTGGGCCAGAGCAGCCGAGGCGGTTCCATTGGTAATTAAAGCATTCGCATAAGCTTCACGCATGTATAAGAACCGGTGACGGCTGCGGACCGGAACAATCACCTTCCGTTCCAATGGTATAGGATAATTTTTGGAAAGGCCCTCGAGCACGAGATGTGTTTCCTCATCGGGACCAAGCACTGCATTGAGCTTTCCGGCTCCGTAGTCTTCACCAGCAGACATCCCGGAGAGTTGAGCGTCCTCCCTGCGCTGGGCCGCCAATGCATTGCTTGCAGCTAGCTTTGCTTGGTTTCGCTTTTGATACTGTTGTAGTAAAATATCGTAGGGTGCACTCCGCCCCGGTACTGCTCTTTTGGCTCCCATAGAATGGGTCTTGCACGTTAAAGACCGTGCGCAATAACCCCCCAGGGGAAGTGGAACGCCACACTGTTTTTCGACGTCAACAGGCCCTTTCACCTTGGAGGTTCCTTTAGTTTTAGCTTGCTTCTTTCGTTTTACATTAGCGGCATTATTAGCACGAGCAGACGCGGCTTCGGCAGCCGCCGCAGCATTAGCAGCTTCTTTCTCTTTTTGCATTTGTGATTTCTTATACTTCTTTTTGACTTTGGTAGATGGTGCAGACGAGGATGGTGTGTGTGGAGCAGGCGTTGCTCCTCTGGAGGAATCCACAGATGAATTGCCTGCATCTAAAACAGAAGGTGCCCTGCCCCTTTTTCGCTTGACGCCTCCGGAAATTGATCGTGAGTCTGAAGCTTGCTTCTTCTCTTTCATCTCTATGCACCTTGGATAGTGGGTCAGTAAGGACTTTTCGGCAATCGGCCGTTCACAAGTGGAGCAGATCCTAAACTTAAGAACCTGTGATAGCTGTGATGTGCCCGTGATGTGACTTAAATATGAGTCCGAGCCTTCGAAGTTTTCTGTTTCAATGGACTTATTGAAGTGCCAGTCTAGCTTCTGGTCTAGGTATGCTCCAAAGTCTTTCCAAACAGGCTGGTGCCTCTTGGGATTGACAGCAGAATCTTTTGAAATTCCAAGGTCACGGACTTGCTTTAGTGTGATGGTTCGTGAATGTGATTGTTGGGAGGGGCTTCTAGACATTCTCTTGTGAGATTGTAGCCCAGTGCCTGCCTCTCTTATAATATGATGGTGGATGTGAGATGCTAAAGGTAATGGCAAATTGGCATCTATGAGTACCCGCCAATTCTTTCTTCTTTTTTTTTTTCTTTTTCTCTCTTGTAAATTCAAGAAGCACTTTCTCCTGCTTGTTACTCGCCAGGGTTTACACAGAGCTACCAAGCTTTACAAGGTATCGACGTGGTGTTAGGGTGTAAAATTATATACTGAGAAAAGCGCGAACACAGTGCTGCAGCAAAAAAACATCAATTCATTTGATCTTGAAACATGTCTCCTCCTTGATGCTTCAACAGAACTGGGTCGATGGTGCTGGAGGTGAAGGTCTTATTAAGGTTCAGGTGGATCTTCTTAAAGTGCCTGAAATAGCTCAAAAGTGGGTTGGACTTGTTCTTCCAGCAAGCAACCTCAATCACCTGAAAGCATGCAGGACACTGAAGGGCCTTCACTGTTCTGGTCTTCAATGGGTCATTAGACCTATACATACGGTACCGCCCGTAATAAAGACCCTCAGGAACCACGTAATTGCTGGCAAATATTCCGTGCTCAAGAGTCATGTGCGAGAGGTAACTCGAATTCTTGAAGGGGAGGAACTTGACTGATGGACAGAAGGCACACATGCCGCACTTGCTCTCATTCACCACCCGGCCCCTGTCATCCAACTCATATCTGTAATACTGAGGTTCATATGGGCTATTAATGTTGAACCTTCCAGATTTGACGTAGGCCAACAGGCTAACCGCGTTGACAATCTCATTGATCTCCCGCACATGGATTTTTCGCTGCAAGATCCCCGAAATCACAGAGAGAGTACGTTCCTCATTTTCGGGAGCTCCAGGCACATTACCAAACAATGCTTCCCTCTCCTTGGGATAGTACACCTCATCAAGCCGCTTAAGGATGAGTCTTTTTTGCTGATTCACGTCATGCGCTTGCATAGCCACGTTGGTGATGGAGTCATTCAATATAATCTGGCGAATATTTCCGGTGTACCCTTTGTAGTCAAGCACGACGTTCAAGCATTGCACGTACGAAGGCATCACAGAGACGTAGCCGAAAGTGCGAAACCGCCCAGCAATGGGCTTAGGTTTGCGCCGGTCAGGCTTGTTGGAGCAGCTCTCGAGCTTGATGGACAGGTTCTTGTCTATGTTTGGCTGCAACACTTTCTCCTCCTCCACTTCCTCGATAGTAGCCTGGGGCGCTATCTGACTTTTGCTTGATGAACCCTCGGGCGTAAACCACAGCCAGATATTCCGCATGTCCAACAGCGCTTCGCTTGGGCCAGTTGGATTCTCTGCAAAAGGTGGCGAAATGACTTGGCTCATTCCTAGTGGAAGGACGGAGTACTGCTGGTCTGATTGGACGGGCTGCGCTACTATTTCCTCGGTTGTCAGCCACATTTGAGTCACATGGGGGATTTCGAAAGGAGACGAATCCACTAATTTTTCATGCTCCCCGTTCTCCACCGCTTCGAACAGTGGAGCTTTGCCCAATTGGTACTCATCTGTAAGCTGGCAATTGACTGGGTCAATCCACAAACTGCTTTCCTCAAGAAACATCTCAGGCAAGTGCGCTGAAGGTTCTAAATCCGTGTCAAGAGCTGCATCGGGCACGATGCTAAGATCAACATCATAGAGTTGAGGAGAATCAAACTGCACAATTTCTTCCACTTGAAGGATATCTGATTCTTCAAGATTGTCAATTTTCGGCATGATGAACGATGGCGGTTCAGCCGGGTCCAAATCCTTCAAGAAGGACATGGGGTCCTCGCTCAAATTGTGCAAATCTGGGTCCGTGGTTGACTCATCATACTGCAGTCTTTCATCAACCAAGGCATCCGATTGGATTCCGGCGCCTCCATTATTGTAGGCGTCTAAGAAGAAGTTTGGAGTATAATCCATTGTCAAGTGAGTTCTATGAATGTTAGGTTTTCTTGGGTAGCAGTTGTGACCGAGGGCAATAGCAAGAAATAGCAGTGAATAGAATAAACGGAAAGTAGGGAAAAAAACGGTAGAATCTAAAAACTTTATACTCCAGCCTAGTGCCCCTTACCAGAGAAGATTCCTCGCATAGTCTTTTGAATCGGGACAAAGTAGTTTATGCCATAGCCTAATTGTGCCGCAAACGCATCCGCGTAGCTATCGTGGGTGCAAAACCTGCACCCTGGCCTCATCACTTTTTCTGCTACTTTTTTTTCCTGCAAAATGGGGTGGACGCTGGCCATATTTCCCGTCTGTTGCACATTTTATTGCTTCTCTGGTGGCAGGATATCTCTTGTGTTCGCATTTTCTGTATGGTATTTTTGTTTACGGACAAAGAAGGCTCTGCCAGCAGTTATCAAAAAGCCTCTGACCATCAATGAAGTCGACTTCACCCATGCTTACGTAACATCGGGAAAGACAACATTTCCTTCGACCGGAAAGAGAGCTGTTCGTCGCTCGGGCCAACGGAAAGTGTATAAGGCAACGAAAGCGGCCAAGAAGTTTCTGCAAACCTCCGCGTCGTTTGCCATAAAGCTTCAAGACTCCCCCATTCTAATATTTTACACTACACTTACCGGTTCTTCGAAGCGAGTGGCCACCACTCTTCTCGACAAACTTCTGAACCTAGATGGATTGAAGCATGCGCCGAAGCTTCTCTCTCTTGATGACGACGTTGATGACTTGGAAGAGTACTTTCTCAAAACCCCGCATCTAGAAGCTCCACCCATATATTTGTTAGTGCTTCCTTCCTATGAGACCGATTCTCCTATTGATTACTTTTTAGAGCACTTGAAAGAGACGGCGCAGGATTTCCGCATCGACAAGTACCCCTTGAAAAACTTGGCTGGTTTCGCTGTCCTAGGTCTCGGCGACTCTGAATCTTGGTCCGGTGAGAAGTTCTGCTACCAAGCAGGGCTTGCCGACAAATGGTTAGGTAAGCTCGGTGCCCGTAGGCTCTTTCCTTTGGGTCAGGTTTGCATGAAGTTTGAGGGCGAACCCAAGGCCCATGATTGGATCAATCGTTTTGCAGCGCTTGTGGTAGACGAAGAACCGTTCTACATTAATGAAATGGAAGATCTTGATGACAGCGATGCAGATGAGGGTGACGTTGATTTAGCTAATGATGTTGTCGATGTCGAAGATATGGGTGTGATCATCAAGGCTTCCAACGGCAAGTTTTCCACTGGTACTCCAAAAGAAATGGTGGCCAAAGATTCGCCCACTTACAAGTCTTTAACGAAGCAAGGTTACACCATTGTTGGGTCACACTCTGGAGTGAAGATCTGCCGATGGACGAAAAGCGCTATGCGTGGAAGAGGGTCATGTTACAAGTTTGCATTTTATGGTATCCGCTCTCACTTATGTATGGAAACTACGCCTTCATTGGCTTGCTCCAACAAATGTGTTTTCTGCTGGCGCCATGGAACAAATCCTGTCGCTAAGCTGAACTGGCGGTGGGTTTTGGATCCTCCCGAGAAGGTCTTGGCCGGTGCTCTCGAGGGCCACTATAAGAAAATCAAGCAGATGCGTGGTGTGCCAGGGATTCAAATGGACCGGTTCGAAGAGGCATTCCAAGTGCGCCACTGCGCCTTGTCTTTGGTGGGCGAGCCCATATTCTACCCACATATCAATGAGTTCACCTCCATGTTGCACGAAAGACATATTTCTTCTTTCCTCGTGTGCAATGCCCAACATCCAGACAACTTGGCAGCTTTGTCCAAGGTCACTCAGCTATACGTCAGTATCGATGCACCTACCAAGACTGATTTAAAGAAAGTTGATCGGCCTCTAAACTCGGATTTCTGGGAGAGACTCATGGCTTGCCTTGATATTTTACGCACAACGCAAGCGCATCAAAGAACGGTCTTCAGATTGACTCTAGTGAAGGGATTCAATATGGGTGACATTTCAAGCTACGCTGACATGGTGGAGAGAGCACAGCCCTCGCAAATTGAGGTCAAGGGAGCTACCTTTTGTGGATCCTCTAATGAAAACGGCAATCCATTAACCATGCAGAACATTCCATTTTATGATGAGTGTAAAAACTTTGTGGTGAGCTTAGTGGCGGAACTTCAGTCTCGCGGTAGCAGCTACGAACTCGCGGCCGAACACGCTCACTCGTGTTGCATTTTGATTGCACACACAAAGTTCAAGATCAATAACATATGGCATACACATATCGATTATGCGAAATTCTTTGAATTGCTAGAAAGCGGCAAAGACTTTAAGGATTTGGACTACATCAAGGAAACTCCTTCTTGGGCAGTTTGGGGCTCTGAGGAAGCTGGATTCAACCCAGACGATACTCGATATGACAGGAAGGCAGAGAAACTCCGAAAGAAAGAGGAGCGCGAAGCACAGGCTGCGAAAGCAGAGGCTGCCTTAGCCAAAGCTTCGTTGGCAGAAGCCAACCTCATGTGAGCAACCCGGCCAAGTTATAAGCTCAAGGATTAAAACACACCCGGACAAAACCTTACTGAATGCATTTAAGGTGACATATTTATAGTCTAATCAGACACTTTTTTCTGCATTTCGCGCGATTATTTTAGTCTCCAATCGAGTATTCTGGTCTTCAGTCGCAGACGCACCTACACCCAACTTCAGATGGCTAAAATTGCTTTTGTACATCCCGATCTAGGCATTGGTGGTGCAGAGCGCCTAGTTGTGGATGCGGCTGTTGGCCTTCAAGACTTGGGCCACTCCGTGACAGTCTACACGTCACATTGCGACAAGTCCCACTGCTTTGACGAGGTCAAGTCGGACGTGGTAGATGTCACCGTGTACGGGGATTTTTTACCGTCATCCGTCCTAGGAAAATTTGCAATAGTTTGTGCCATGATTCGCCAACTTTACTTGACTTTGAGATTAATCGTCACGGGCGAGATCAACCACTATGACTTTTTCGTGGTGGACCAGCTCTCCATGTGCGTGCCATTGCTCAGCATTTTCAGTAAGAGGACCACCAGAGTGCTCTTTTATTGCCACTTTCCTGACCAGCTAATGGCCAAAAAGGGTGGCTTGGTCAAAAAACTATACCGGCTTCCTTTCAATGCGATAGAGGAATGGACAACTGGAGTGAGTGACCAGGTGGTGGTTAACTCCCACTTCACGAAGTCGATCTTTCACAAAACCTTCAGTTCTTTGAGTTGCATAGACCCGGGCGTAATTTACCCTTGTGTTGACACCGCGGAGGAAAAACCGGATCTTGTTGGTGAGGAATCGTTCCTTGAGTTCATGGGCAGAAGCAAGTTTTTCCTTTCTGTAAATCGCTTTGAGAGAGTCAAGAATATCGGTTTGGCATTGAATGCATACGCTTTGCTTTTAGAAAGGCTCCCGGCAGATGTCAGCAGACCGAAGTTGATTTTGGCTGGGGGCTTTGACCCTCGTGTACGTGAGAATGTGGAATATTTGAAAGAGCTTGAGGCGGAGTGTCAGGAGTTGAATTTGGTGCATTATACCTTCCGGGGAAAGCTAGTCACTATGCCTAGATCAACGCAAGTCATCTTTCTTCCCTCTGTCAGCACAGATGTCAGAAACATTGCCTTGAAAACGGCAGAACTTTTGCTCTACACTCCCACTTTCGAACATTTTGGCATAGTCCCGGTGGAAAGTATGTTGAAGCATACACCAGTACTAGCTATCAATAAGGGAGGGCCTCTAGAGTCCATCGTGGACTATACCGGAGTCAATAAGGACTTTGCAACTGGTTTCAACCGCCCCAATGATGCAAATGTGTGGGCGTCTACAATGTTAGAGTACTACAATGACTTTGATTCCGACTTGAAAATGCAAATGGGCAAAAACGGAAGGAAGCGTGTTGACCAGCTTTTCACCAGAAAGGAGATGAGTTTGGCATTCGAAAAGTATCTTAAAGAGTCAAGAACATCTCGGAGACAAAAGGGTCATATGTACAAGGCCTTGGAACTTTGGAAACTCTGGCTCGGGGCGTGGGTGATCATCTTGGCAGTTTACTGGAAAATTTCGGCCTAGTCGATGAACCTACTTCTAATCAGGTCCCATAATGAAGGCAGTGGTGTGGAGGCAACATTTGCATTGCTCGCAGTTCCCGTCTGCCGCCATATAGAGAATGAGGATTTTGATGGGGCAGCAGGAGGTGGCTGTTGATGGTCTCTTTGTTTTCTGTGCTCCTGAAACAAGGTTTCAAACTGCGCAGATAATTGCGCCAAGCGATCTGTTAGCTCCTTTTCTTCCACTATCTTCCATTTGTGCAACGCCCCTGTCGGACATTGGAGGTTGTAATTGCGGATTCCACGGTTCAAATCTCTCACCTTTTCAGAGAAGTATGTTGAATGGTCTCGAAGGTATTTTTCTTTAACTTCTCGGCAGATACCCAAGTTATCATCTTTCATGAGTCTTAAGATCTTCGAATCGCTGCCTCTACACCGATGCTGCAAAGTATCTAACATCATGAGAAATAGAGTTCTAGTAAGCTCGTTTCGGAAGCGTTGAAGCTCTCTCTCGACCCCCTGTTGGTTTTCAATCCATGGCGGTAAACACTCCTGCTTATTCAAAATCTCGTTCATAAAAAAGTTGGTATCAAGACAATTTGCCAACCTGGCCTTATCCAAAGGTTTTCCACGAACCGTATCCATGTCACTCGACTTAAATTTTCCCGTCAGGCGGTCAATAGCAGCGTTGATTCGAGAATCAGCCAACCCCCCGATGAACCCCAAGGTGGCTTTCGGAGTCAGTGTATCCACAAACATGGACGGCCCAAGCAAGCGCTCCTTGTAGAGCTCACGGAAGCTTTCTCTCTCCTTTTCATTGTGAGGTTTGATTTTGTAATCCAATGCCCCCTCCTTTGCATTCTCGATTCTGTCTTTCAACCCCGGCTCCACAGTAAATATTTTGTCCTGGAACTTCGAGGGCTTCGCCCTGGGTAACGAGTCATGTAGCATTCTAGAAGCAGTATCTAAAACTCGTTCAGTACCGTCCCACGGGAGGTCGAGTTGAATCTTAACATCATTTTGGAACTTACTTTGACTCTTTACATACCCAATTTCACGCTGGTATTTCTGTTCGAACGCCTTTTGCTCAGCTGTATCGGTGAGCGCCACATCCTTTAAAGAAGCCGTAGATTTCAGAGCTTTGAATAGCTCAGGGTTACTGCTGATCAGTGAATGATTGGAGTTAGCAATTTTTTCTTCCAATATCTGCTGGAATCTTTCACTTAGAGCAGAGGAGCTTTTCTGGCGGCGGAACACGCGATAAAGGATCATTCGGGTCAAAAGCCTGACTTTAGGAGGCCATGCGCGGTATCATTATCTTATGGCAACAGAATGCATAGATGACCCAACTTGAGAACTACAAAACTTGAACAACATCATGCATCAAGCATGTTTAAATATATATTTTTTGAGTACAAACTTATAACAGTTCGTAGAGCAGGTATCACTCGCACCAGGCAAGAGTCTCAGAGAGCGTAGAACACAAGGACGCCACACCCAAACACCACGGTCGTCAAGAATAAGATCTTGAACACATAGCACATAACGGACTCTTTTCTCGAACCTGCTGAGATGATGAGCAGCTTTTCCAAGTCCACAACTTCACGACTGAACTTCAGGTCGTACGGTTCGTAACAATCAGACATGTTGGACTGCACAGACGAAACAGATACCGAATGGTTTCGTTTCTTTTCGGACGGCGGCAAAGGAAGTGAGCCAGAACGGTCTCTAGTTGTGCTTCTCTCTGATTGAGAGATGGCTAAAGCTCTATTCCCAGGGGCTTTGAAAGGATACTCCGAATTGGTTTCTGGCATTGGGGATCAAAAGAGGATTGACTGGGACTAAATTTATGTATCAAAAAGTGGCGGGAATATCGGTGTTCTTATGGACACCAATACAAGGCAGAGAAGATCTGAGGACTACCTGGACCAAATTTTACATCGCCAAGTCCTTGCAAGAAGAGTGACTCTTCATACATGCACTCCTAGCGTATAGATGCGCGGGGTCTCCTCGCATAGAGGCACTGCCCCTTTGAAATCATGAATACATTCCACCTATGAGCGCGCAGGCTAAAAATGACCATCTTCATTGTCAGCGCCCGTTCCTGCGCATGTCTAGACACGGCCAACTCATGCGTTTTTCTTGTATAAAGTTGCATGCAAGGGTTATGGATTTGCGAATCAATTTTCGGGTAAACTCACAATGTAAGATGAAACAAATGGAAGATTTGCATCGTTTCTTTTTGGCATTTCTAGACATCATATGGAAGACTGATTTGTGGCGTTTCATATCAGATGATAACAGCCTCAGCTCCTGGGACGTCGCGGTCATCAAGTATGAGGAACTTCCAGCTTTAACATGTTCGATAGAGTGAACTTGTGGGCTTATGAGATCACCGCAATAATTTTTAGATTACTAGTGCCCAAAATTTGCTCCAGTATGTCAAAATGTATCACCTGAACGTGGCATCGCCGGCTAAATTGGACATGTTTCCGACGCGTGTTAGTACAGTCCACCTGCATGGGCGAACACTAGCGGCAGGCTCGACGTGAGGCCGTTATTCTCAGTGATCCAAGAAGAAGCACCATGAAGCCTTCAACATTGGTACTCCTTCTTTCGACAACTGCAGGTTTTGCGGCAGCAGTTACTAGCTTCAAGGATGAAGGGCATTCTCTAAAGGTGGACCCCATCACGGACGCCGATAACGTCCCCTCGGTCCAAGTCGGCGATGGCCCGAATCAAGATGAAGAACAGAACAACTTGCAGTCTTTTTACATGTCCATTTCCATGATTGTTGTCTCGGAAATCGGTGATAAAACCTTTTTGATTGCAGCCTTGATGTCTATGAAACATCCTAGGCTATTGGTTTTCTCTGCAGCTTTCTCATCCTTGGCCATCATGACGGTGTTGTCAGGTATAGTGGGACATGCATTGCCAACTTTGATTTCCCAAAGAGTTACCCAGTTTCTTGCCGCTATCTTATTTGCTGTTTTTGGCGTGAAACTCTTCAGAGAGGCCATGTCTATGTCTAAGGATGCAGGCGTAGGCGAAGAGATGGCAGAAGTTGAAGAGGAATTGCAAGCAAGTGAAATGAACATCCAGATGGATGACTTGGAGGGCGGCGTCGACGTCCCAAAGCCCTCTACTGAGGCACGCACCACAAACGAAATTCTTTCCCACATCAATAACTTGGCCTCCTTCGTGTTGTCGCCAGTCTGGATTCAGGTATTTATTATGACTTTCTTGGGAGAGTGGGGAGACCGGTCGCAGATTGCTACAATCGCGTTAGCTGCCGGCTCAGACTATTGGATGGTGATTCTTGGAGCCGTTGTTGGACACGGCCTCTGTACTGCTGCTGCTACCGTTGGAGGCCAGCTCTTGGCTAAGCGTATCTCTATGCGCAACGTGACCTTTGGTGGTGCAATTGCGTTCATAGTCTTCTCGGTGTTATACTTCTACGACTCATACTTCAAGAGTCAAGAACTGCTGTGATGCTACATTGATCTGTATATACAGCCCGCAAAGCCACTGCCCATAATGCATCACCATCAAAACCTAGCTCTTTGCTCCTTTAGTCATGAACCGCATCACTTCGTTGGGAGTCATGGGCGTATGTTTCGTTGCTTCGATTTCGTCAAACGTCAACCTCTTTTCTGGCTCATTATTCTTTTGGGAGTTAAGATTCTTGAGATCGCTCTCAGTTTGGAACCCGTCAAAATTAAATTCCTCCTCTAGCTCCTTGATTTTAAGGTGGCACCACTCTGCAAATTCATTGTCCTTATTTATAGGGATCTGGAAAGACTGGTTTTCATTGAGAGCAGCGTTCATCCATTCATCGACATCTGGTAGCGGCTTTTTCCGCAACAATGTAGTAATCAAACCCTCGTGTTGGGTTGTGGGAAAGTTAGGAAGCGGATACACACTTGAAGACCTCAACACACTTTCGTTCGTATCTAGCTGAAAGGCTATTGTATGCAATTGGGTGATGAGAACCTGGAATTGGCCATGTAAAGTAGGAAAGCTCGGGAGCTTACCCTTTGGGTGACGGTTAGCGTAATTGATCTGATCCGCTAGTTTTCTCAATGACTGGTAAACCTGATTGAGCTTGTTTCTCAACAGCTCTAAGGACTCTGTAGGAATTCCATTATGTGGGTTGAGGTTGGAGGGGGTTTCCATTATGCCAGCACCTCGTGTGGTTGCGAAGAAAGAGTACTGCCTTAACACTGAGAAATCAGTACACCTCGACGAAAGTGTTATACACCTGGTTCCGAGATACTTCTCCGTGATAATTGATTCAGGGCACAAATTCTGCAAGCGATGATACGGGGAAATTACAGTTTAGCTCAGGAAGTACGCAGGAATGAACTGAAGCAAAGGCAAAAGATTCAACAGCGCCAAAAGCACCAGCACAAGCTCGATAAGCTTTCGTCATGCGACCCTATAAAGCTTTATTTTCACATAAGGAAACTAGAAGCTCTTGAAAAGGGTAAGGAGCTAGATCCAGGTCAAGAGAAGAAATTGCAAACCCTCCGCCAAGATTGGGCTTTCATAGTAAAGAACAAGCTATTCAAGGACAAAGTTGATAAGTTCTTAAAAAGCCAGGAGGAAGCCCAGCTAGCAAAACGCAAGGCGGAACAGAAACTTCTCGGCAAGGAGTCTGTATATTTTAACGCAGAGCTTAACCCGCTAGGAAAAGTTCCTATAGTGTCGAATGTTACCATCGAGAATTGCAGTTTCTTCCGTAATTTAAAGAAGTCGCCTCGGAACAAGATATCTAGTGAACCAGATCCCATTATAGCAGAGCTAGGGATCCACTCCCCAGAGGGAGAGCCGCCCAGATTCTATAAGTCGGTGCAAAATACCACCGTACCGGCCCTTGCTCTGAAGACCGAAACAAATGTCAGCACAATTCCAAAAAAGAGAAAAAACTACCACGATTCTATTTTAGACTCTGACAGCGAGGAGGAATTTATGTCGGATGATTAGTTCTGAATCATTCTATTGCTACAAGAAATTAACTATTTACAGTGTGACCAAATATGTATCATGAAAGAACCCTCACGACAAGCTCCCATGTTCCAAACATAATAATTGAGTTGGGAACAGTTCGAAGCAAATGAGGAGTCAAGCCTCCGTACATGCTGATTAGACCCTCTTCCTTTAATACTAGCTTGAAGCACTGGATCAAACCAGTGTATTTCGGCTTGCCGGTTTCCCCCAATGGAGCCTGTCTTAGCCTCGTTCTGACAACTTCGTGTGGATAAGTGGCCAAAGACGCAATAAATTTGGCAGCGCCAGCTGCCCCGGATCTTGCACACCATTCCAAAACGTAATCTTTCGTAGTCTTGGATTCCCCAGCGAGGCCGTGCTTCTCCAAAGACTTTTTGTTTAAAAACAGCTTCATTTGTTCATAGAGAACCCATTGGATAGTGGACTCAACACCACCGAGATATGACGCACTCAAACCCTTGTATAAACTGAAAAATCCCTCAGTTTTCAAAACATATTTCAAACAGTCCCACGAGTTCTTGTAGTGTTTACCCTTAGTCTTGTCCAACTGGAGCCTTGTTTTGATCAACCAGATCGGATTCGTGGCTGTGGACGTGACAAACCCTGCGCATATCCCTGAAGCCAAATGAACCCATGTTGCTTCTTGCCCACCGTTGAAATGGGTCAGTATGAACTCCTTGGATGATCCATAGGTGAAGAAATTGATGGATCTTGCCGGTATCACACCAACTAAATTGGGTCCCAAACCCCGAAACAAGACTCTGCCGCCTTCTACTTTATGGATGTTGGCGATGACTCCACATGTCTCCTTGAAATGCTGGTAGCCCTTCACTAGAGGATTACCATGCTTCGGAAGCTTGTTGTAAGCGGCATTATACGAGTCGGATTGCATTCTTGTCTTGACCACATCGAGTGGACACGTTACTATGGCTCCAACCATGCCACCTATTCCCCCCGCAATAAAATGCACCCATTTGGGGGGGCTTTTCTTGTAACTATCGGCATCAAGAGGCTCCGCCAATCTTAGGGTGCTGGACTTTTCATCAGACACCAAGTACCTAGAAGCTTCAGCTGCATCACCAGCAATGTGGCCAATTCTGGACTCAGACTCTTTCGCCATTGTGTGTCTTCTTTTTGCATGTTTCAGCTCCAATGTTCTCGAGCAAGGAAGATGAGGCCACTGTGCAGGACCGCACATCTCGATGCACCTCCGATGAGCTTGTCTCAGAGGAGGATACTGCTTCTGCCAAGCGGCTGTGGCCGCACCGCCAGAAGGAATATGGGTTACGTCTACGCATGTCATATTCATGACGTACCGTTTGTATATTGTCTTGAGTGTACGCAATGCGTCAATAAATGCACGACAGAATTCTCATTTAAGAGTCTTGATGAAATTGTCAAGGTTGTACTCATCTTCGTATTGAGATTCGTCCCATAGTTGGCCCAATTCGCCCACCGCATCCTGTGGAACCAAGCCACCAGAAAGATCGTCTTGTATGCTGTTCTCTTTGTCCTTGTCGGAAGAATTGTCTTGCTTTGCAGCGTTTTCATCCACATCGAACAAGTCGAGTAACTGGTTTGTGTCCATGGAAGCAAGTCCTGCGTTTTGTTGGTTGACAATAGTCGATGCAATGTTCATCTTGAACTTTTGCAACCCCATGATCTTCTCCTCGAGAGTACCCTTAGTTATCAACCTGTATACATTCACCACTTTCTTCTGGCCTAATCGGTGAGCCCGGTCCATTGCTTGCAAATCATTCATTGGATTCCAATCATGCTCAACAAAAATAACAGTGTCAGCGCCGGTCAAATTAAGACCTAGGCCACCTACCTTGGTAGTCAAGAGCAAAACATCAATGGAAGGATCTTCATTGAATTTGCGGACAATTGTCTGTCTATTTCGAGGATCCGTCTTACCATCGAGTCTCATGTAGCTGACTGACGGCATATGCTTTTTGAACAAGACGTCCTCGACGATATCAAGCATGTCCTTCAATTGACAAAAAATAAGAGCTCTGTGCTGTGAAATAACTCCCTGCGATGATATCATTTGTTGCTGTTTTTGCTTGGCCTTGTACTTGGCACTAGAGTACTCACTATCCCCAACTCCGATTCCACATTCTAAGAGAAGCGTTTTCAATGAGGCGAGTTTTGGCGCATGCTCTAAGCTGCGGATATCGGACTTGGTACGCGCGAGGTAGTCTGCCACTTCGGCGGCTTGAGGATGGGTAGGAGTCACAACCAAAACAGGGTGGTTGCATAACTTTCTCATGTACTGAAGGACTTGGAAAATATGAGTCTTAGAATTGTCCTCGGCGACATCCATGGCATCATCCTTTGAGATCTCTTCCTCGATAATATCCTTTTGCTTTTTGACAAAGTCTTTGTAGAGTTTTTTTTGCAATTCGGACAACTCACAATAGTAATCCTGAATAATCTTTGGTGGGAGGTCGGACAAAACATCCTCCTTCAATCTTCTGAGCATAAATGGGAGAACTTGCCTATGGAGTGACTCCAAGGCCAATGCTCCTCCTTCTTGCTCTTTAGATGACGTCTTGCTGTTTCTACTTGCAACAATAGGCTTGGCAAACTTCTCCACGAAGACTTTTTCTGTGCCGAGAAATCCGGGCATCAAAAAATCAAACAAAGACCACAACTCCACCACATTGTTTTGGATTGGAGTACCTGATAAGATCAAGCGATGCTCCGCTCTCATGCGTTTCACGGCTTTACTAAGCTTCGAAGCTGCATTTTTGATGATGTGACCCTCGTCAAGAACGCAATAGTTGTACATGCTTTCGCTTAAAATTTCGACGTCATTTCTGCAAACATCATAAGATGTAACTATAACGTCTGCATCAGGCATTTGCGACCGGATGCTTGCACGCACGGATGGACCTCCGGCATAAACAATAATATTTAACAATGGCGCATATTGGTTGAATTCTTGCTCCCAATGACCAGTTAAGGATGGCGGGCAAATAATAAGACTCGGTAATTTCTTGAACTCTTCGGACTGGGTTTCAGCATATTTTTCCGCCCGTATGTGGTGATCCGAGGCAACGATACAAATGGTTTGTAGTGTCTTACCTAATCCCATATCATCGCACAAAATACCGTGTAAGTGGTATTTGTTCAAGAAAGCCAACCAATTGACACCCTCTTGTTGGTATTTTCTTAAAGTAGCCTTGATGGCGACCGGGAGCTCGAATGGAGCTATTTTTGTGGGGTCGAACATTTGTTTTAAAAATTCCCTTTCACGATCTCTCCCTTCGAGAAGGGCTTTAGGCATGTCTTGCGGGTCTGGAATACCAGCCTCTAACGGTACCAATTTTATGATAGATGCAAAAGTTGTACTTGCCAACACGCGGACGTCTTGATCTGCATCGCTCATTCGGCCAAGCACTGGAACAATCAAGAAGACAATGTACGGGAGAATCTTTGAGCCCATGGTACTTGCAATATGATATATGGCTTCGATGGCGCCTTGACGATATCTGTTTTCGAGAGGATTGTTAATCATTGGAAGAATGGACTCAACAAGAAAAGGAAAGGCCTTGGACGGCAAGGCCGCACAAATGGCACTTAAACACTTTGCTGCCGAGTACCTGAAAACAGAAAGCTTGTTTTTGAGCGCTAGTTGTAAATGGGGCAATTGCTTCACAACCTCGTCGTATAGATTGTCATTCAACTTTGGAATGAGGGCTTTCAAGACACCCAACGAGTCAATTATGCTTTGCCCCACTGCTTCGTCTGTTAGGACTTCGTCCTTGATTTGATCAAGTTGACTGAGGGGCTCGAATAGTAGCAGCTTCAACTTGGGGAGTGAATCAAATAACGTATCTTCATAAAGACGCGTGATGTTATCCATCACTAATAGAGCGCCATTTCTTTTGATTCTTGCCTCCTGTACTGCTTGTTCATGAGCAGCAATATCAGTGGGGTCGAGTTTTGACTCTTCTTTACGCAAAGAAAGGATATGGTCCTGCAAGCTTGCACTGTGTATAAACTCTGGCACTTCAGAGGTGTCCACACAAATAAATGCACATAAATTCTTCAAAATTTTATCTGAGGCAGCTTTTTTTCCAATTGTATTAAGCTCGCAAATGAGTGAGGCCACCGATGAGGCTGTCCTTTTATGCAATAGAGGGATTTCCTCCACTTTTATGCTCTCCATTAGTGATTTTATGATAGTATTGAGCTTGTTGGGGACACCGTGTAAAGCTAATAAAGCTGATGCGCAAGCTGCCAAAATACTGGTGGACCTTTGAGACGAAGCTTGCTGAGCCGATGCCAATGCAACAGTAATTCTATGCTTGGAATCCTCCAAAGGCCCATTTGCAGAAATGCGATATGCGGGGCTGATAGTCTTGACCAATTTTGGATAAGTTTCATTTATGATTTTTGTCGCGTTTCCTAAGCTGAACGCTCCCGGGCCTGACCCTTGTTCACCTTGGACGATAACTGGCAACTGTGGAATTTTTCCCTGAGAGAGCTTAGCTTTCGTTAAAAGCACATCGAAAAGTTGCAAACACGAAGTTCGAACACTCTTGAGTGTTGGAACGAGTTCCCTGAAGTATAATGCGTTATTTGAGTCGTTCAAGGCTCCTAGTAGCATTGGCGTGAAAGTTTCAACTATATTGGCCGGAATATTGGTCTTTAACTCTTTGGCAGCCTTTGCGTACTCCTCAATGATGATAGCAGTGAAAAGACGTGGTGTTGAATGCGGAGAATTCAAATGGCCCTTGAAACTTTCAAAGGATTTGGTGAGTGTGTCGGATTCTTGCATATATGCGAGACTTTTACCGAAAGCCTTGGCTGCAGCGACTCTAGTGCCAATAAAAGTCTCGAAACCAACGAACATGACATCGCCATTATGGATTGGTGCATCAATATTGATCTTGAGGTCGTCAGATAAAAGAGACGAAGCTTTGGCCTCCGGCTTTCTCTTGCGTCCCCGCTTGACGCCTTCGCTAGGGGAATTTTCTGGCGTTGACTCAGTTTCCTCGATGAGGTCCCACTTGGAAGTACATTTTTCGAAAGTGGCACCTGATGGTTTCATAATCAATTTGGCATTCATCTTGTAGTTATGCCTAGCGATACCAATTGGCGTCATGAGCAAAGTAAGCAATGGTAACGCATGAGGGGAGAAGTAGGCCTCGACGGAACCTAAAGACGCTGTAGCTTCAATTTGCTCCAAAAGCTTATTATAGACCTCTTCAGATAGACTGAGAACTTCGGGGTTTTGCTCTACCAACAAGTTTTGGAATATCAATCTCAAAGCTCGGGACGAAATCCAGCGCTTAGTACTGGCATCCTCTATGTTCAAGAATTCCAAGATTGTTTTCAAAGCGGCTTTTCTCACATTGGTAATAGAATGTCTCAAGAATGGAAAAAGTTTTGGAACAAGTGTCTCGAATGAGTCGGAAGATTTTTGAAACTCAGTCGACTGCATGATGTCAATCACAATCTTGTGAGTGCAAAGTTTAGAGAGTAAATCCATGACCGATCCAATTGAAGCTGACAAGTCATCCTCGAAGCTAGACAAACAGTCCCAGACCACTTCCAACAATGACCTCACTACCACCGCTCTAGTTTTGACAAACTCACTAGCAATGGGGGCTAATGTCAAGGCTGCTACCGACTGGACGTCATCTTCGCTCTCCCTTAGGCAATGTAACACCATAGAAACCACAGAATCCAAGAGTTGAGGCTGAGAAAGAAGAACATCTGTTCTCACACTCACAAAATACCGGACACCTAGCATGCCTCCGTGCTTGGCCTCCCAGAAGTTTGGCGTTTCGGAGTCTGTCGATTGCAGTTGGCAAACTAATTTCCTGAGGGCGTCAAATGTCTTAAGTGTCATATCGGTATCGAGGTAGATAAGCAAGGCTGCTAATGTTTGCGCTGCGGATTCCCGAACAGGCGCAACAACCGTGTCATTGACGTAATCAGCAAATCGGTCCAATGCAAAGAGTGTACATAGTCTGACGCCTAAATCTTCTAGAGTGGCTCGATTGTTTCTGTCGTTCTCCTCTTTGGTTCTATTCATGACTCTGCCTGCACCGTCACCTTGAGCTCGAACAAGTTCTCTGAGGCCCAAGGCAGATCCATGTCTGATTTCCCACTTCTCGTCAAAAAGGTCATTTAGTAGAAGTTCATAAACGCCTTGGAACTGCCAAATAAGACCAGCTGCCTTAGCATGTTGTGAGAGAAGAGGCGTGAATTCCGGGCCTTTAGTTTCGAGCACGAGTTTCGAGCCTCCCTGCTGACTGCTCAAATCGAATTGGCGAGGATCTGCTTCTTCATCAATGGCTAACTCTCCAGTCTCAGTCATTCTCCTTGATATCGAAGATTGAGATAGGTCAACCGGGGCAACTTTTGACAAGGACGCTTTGGCATTCACCTTGGCCCTACGTCTTTGCATGGCCTTTAACCTAGCACTAGATGCAGCAGACTTACCTGCTGTTTCCTCGGGCAACGAAGCAACAGGCATTGTGTCCGGAGCCGCTGGTGATTGGCTTGGCTCTTTCTTGAGCTCATGGCCATCGGACTCTTCTTTGATGAGCAGCTTATGTTTCTTCAACTTGCTTATGAAAGCTTCCGAGTCTGCTGCGGGCTCTTTTGTGCTTTCGAATGTTCCTTCCCCGGATGCTAGAAGTTTCTTGCCGCTTTTTAGTAGTTCTGGAAGATTCCACGAGTCGAAATTGACCAAGGTCTGAAGACTTTCATCGAGCTTGCGAAGTTCTTCATCTTGCTCAAGTTTCACTGTTTGCTCGTCTTCCTGCTTTATGATTTGAGAATCCTCGATGTGCTGGAGTTGCTTCTCCATCACCATAGACTCATGGGAGTTTGGATCCCATTTGGGCGCATGTGCCACGATGCTGCCAAATGCTCTGGCAGCAGCAATTCGGGTCTCCCACTTTGTCGCCTTGAGAAAAGGATATACCCTCCCCAAAAGTGACAAGATGTCCTCGGGATGACCTTTTGCTAGATCAGAGAGCTGGTCTGCAGCCGTGTGGCGAATGAAGGGCGTCGAGCCTGTTTCTAGTAGAACCACAAGTCTGTCTAACCTGGACATGTTGCGAAAAGAATACCTTGCGCTAAGAATAAGGGTAAAATCTTCTCACTCGGGCTCGAGCAGTTTGCAAGTACGCGTATCTAGAGCAGGTATCGCGAATGAGAATTGGATATGGTGTGTACAAAGATTAATGCGAGAAATCGATTCATTTATATATTGTCGCGGCCCATCGGAGTGCACCCAGCGCAACGACTACATATTTTTTCGCCTGCACTTCTTGCTATTGACGCGGCCCACCACTGCGCTGATGCTGCATGGCCCTTGTAGTCTGAAAGCAAGCAAGAGCAAGATTTCAAGTTGGTTTCAGAGTCGGTTTAGAAATCAAGACTGCCAGGTGTAGTTTGGGGAAAATCGGGGCCGGATTAAATCACGGTTTGTGGGGGTGAATTCGAACTAGCAACGAATGAGTATTTAAAACACTCGCGAGTTGCAGAGAATCTCAGTGCGAAGATTTACACACTATTAACCTGCACGAAATTGTTATTGTCCAAACTTTTTGTAATTACGCCTGCCATAATTCTGAAAAGTGCATTCTACTTGGCGATTAATGGCGTTCACCATTCCAGCACTCAGGTGAATTTCTTTTCCCTATTAGTACGCACCTCGTTCTTCTTTTGCTCCATCTCATCCCGGGTAGCATTGTAGCTGACGTTCGTATCCTGGTTCATGGGGTTTTCGGCGGATTTTTTGAACTCTTTGAAGAGAATATTCTTCATCTGTTGCAATCTCAATCCAGGTTGCTCCTTCTTCAACTCGGGAAGCCTCCTTTCCTCAAAGGCGGCATACGCAGCCTTCATTCTTCTTTCTGGATGCTTGTCAATATCCTTATCACTAACACCACCCCCTGTTCCAGTCAATGCTAAGGCAGCTAATGCGTCATCAAGACCAGAGGCACTCAATTCGGGAGCGGCACTGTTGAAATCCAAAAAGTCGTCGATCTTGCCGGTTCTCTTGGCCGCTACTTTGGATGCTCCACGCTGCTTGCTGTTGAGTCCTTTGGAGGGTAAAGAAGCCTCCTCTGCTTTCAAGAGAAGGTCTCTTTCTGCTTTCTTTCTGGCAGCCTCCTCTTTCTTGAACTTAGCCTCCTCCGATTTGGCGTTTGCCTTTTTGGACCCAGCCTCCCATTTGCTAGCTTCCATCTGCTCTGCGGCTACTGCACTCGCCTCGCGCTTCTTGTTGGCTTGCTCGGCTTTTTTGGCATTGCCTGCCGCCTTTTTGGAATTTTCCCCTCCTTTCTTTGCCATAACTGTCACCAAAGTGGTTTCGTAAGAGGAGGCAGCTGTGGTGGGCTCAACGCGGAGCATGTTGGGGCAGTCACGTGCGCGGATTCCGGTTCGGTCTCCTGTCGCATCCAGATGGGTGCAGTATGCTACCAAGTCGCTAAATGTGAACCATATATGAAACTATAACTTTGCGGAGGGCCTGAAAACCACTCTTCCAACTATTTCACCCCGCTTCATTTTCTCCATGTAATCTGACAACTCGGTCATGGGACGCGACTCCACCACCGGAGTTATGAGCCCTTGGCCGATCCATTTCAAGACCTCCTCTTGCTCGCTCGAGTTGCCCCCGAAGTTGTAGATCACCTGTATCTCCCTTCGCGACAAGTCGAAATTGGGCAAGTCCACTCTGCTTTTGCCCATGCCGATTATAACTATTTTGCCTCCACCGGCAACAAAATCACACGAACAATCCACACTATCTTGATTCCCCACAAAGTCAAACGACACGTCGAACGACTCGTCTTCGTGGTCAATATCGTCGAAAGAGGTATAGAACTCATGTGCACCGAATTGCTTGACGAGTTTCTCATTTCCTGGCTTTTGGTCCACACATACAATTTTGCACCCAAATGACCGCAAGATCTGGATCGCATTCAAGCCCAAGCCTCCGGCTCCGAGAACGAGAACTTTGCTTGTTGGAGAGAGCTTTTCCTTGACTTTTTTAATTGCATGGAAGGGCGTCAAAATGGCATCAGTTGCTGAAGCAGCAGCTCCAAAGCTCACGGAATCGGGGATAGGTATTAATGTTCTCAACGAAGACACCAATAAATATTCCTGAAAGCCCCCGTCCATAGTAATTCCATACCCTTGATTCTTATTTGTTGTACAGAGATTATCGTCGCCCTCCCTGCACTTGGAACACGTACCACACGCGTTTGAAATAAGCATGGCGTACCGTGTGCCTGGTCTATACCTGGGGTCGTCTTCCAAGCCGCTGCCTGTTTTGGCGACACTGCCACATATCTCGTGACCCATGACCATTTTGTCGGGGCAGCCAGGATTCTGAGAAATGAGAATATGGTGATCGGACCTACATAGGCCAGCAGCCTCTATCTTGAGGAGTATTTGGCCCGGGCCCGGCTCTGGAACAGGTAAATCGTCGAAGCGGTTGATGCTCTTCAGGCCTCGAATGAAGCCGTATCCGGTTTGAGTTTTAGGAATTGCCATAGTCTTGGCGATATCAATGGTCTGCCATTGAGAGAAGAAAGACTCAAGTCTTTATACGAGCTGCGACCCGAAGATTGGCTGCGACGCTAATGCGGGGAAGCCTGTAACTAACGCGCTCGGAACGAGGGCGGGGTTCCGGCCCAGCCCCCATCCCATGTGATTTATTAGACCGACCTCTCCGCAAATCGTTCGTTCAGATATGGAGTGACTAGAGCTGTAGGATGCACTTCACTTGCCAAATCTTTACTTCCTCAGGGCTACAAAAACACTGAACCAGGACTTGGCATTTATAATTTAAAGGAGGTCCCATATGTAAAGAAGTGAAACGTGAGCGGCCATTCACCGCTACCGAGTATAATGACATAGAATGCAACTTTCTAGAAGCTTTTTTAGGAGAAACTTGGTAACTCGGCATGATTTTCGTGAAAGGTCATGTAGCTAAAAAGAAGCCAGGCATCGATGAGCCATTCCCCACACTCAAGCGGACTTTTGCTTTTTGGAGGCGGGCTCATCAAGAGAAGTGGCCGTGATGTCATCTTTGACACTCACGGGTTTCATACCAGGGGTCGTGACCTCCTGGTGAAACTCTTTGATGATAGAGTCAACATCATCAATGTTTAATTGCCTCACATCACCCAACAACTTGATCTTGTGAGTGACATCCTTACACTGTTGGTCAGTCAAATTCAAGTTTAATTGGTCAACTCTGCTTTTAATGGCATTCCACCCAGTCAATCTGTTGGCAAAGTGAATATACCTGGTCAAGCCGAAATCGGATGGATTCAAAATCTCGTATGTGGATGGGTTGGCCAAGATGGCTTTGGCGTGGATGCCGGCCTTGTGCGTGAAGGCGCAGAAACCAGTGATTGGGTTGTTGAAGGGAACATTGACTTGAACGGCGTCAGCAACCAAGTTCTCCAAGTCTCTTATCTTGTGCAACTTGTACTTGGACATCACATAATCTCTGTCAGCAGTGATCATTCTAGCCATCAAGGCCCCTAATGGAGTGATACCGTTTCTCTCACCGATTCCCAACACGGATGTATCGATCAACTTGGCACCAGCTTCCAATGCAGTGTAAGCATTGGCGATAGCACATCCAGTATCATTGTGGAAGTGACACTCGATGTCACACGATACAACCGATTTCAAGGTTTTGACAAGCTCATAAACCTGTCTTGGGTTGGCGCAACCGACGGTATCAGCAATACCGACTCTATTGACGCCGATCTTAGACACAGTCTTGTAGATATTAAGCAAGTCAACAATGTCGGATCTGAAGGAGTCCTCAGAAGAGAAACGGATCTCTATTCCCTTGGACTTGACAAACTCAATCACTTCCACAGCAGACTCAGCAATGTAGTTCATGTCCTTGCCGTGAGAGTACTGTCTTAAGAATTGAGATGTTCCAATCACAACATCCACTCCGTCCACGCCGGTTTCGACGGCCACTCTTGCATCGTCCATGTGGCAACGAATATGCGTCAATATCTTGGCCTTCAATCCGAGTTTGCAGATGGCCTCACAGTCTTTTCTGGACTGCTCAGATGCAACAGGAGATGTCAACTCAATGTAGTCGACCCCAAAATCATCTAGAGCCTTTGCGATCTCAATCTTTTTTTCTGTGCTGAAGAATGCGTTGGCAAATTGCTCACCTTCTCTTAAGGTAGACTCAATCACCTCGAAGCTGTTCACATTAGACAAGTAGTCGTGTGGGTTGGGACCGTAAGGATTTCCTGACATTGCGAGAATTTATTTTTGAAGAAATGAAATTTATGAAAAATTACTCCGGCAACGAGCTCAGGCCTTCTTATATAGTTCTGACGTGAAAAATTTTCTCCTGCTTATTTCTTCCGTAAGCCTCCTGCATCAGCATCCTCGCTATGACTGATAGTCGTTATCGGGCTCTCGGAGCGAGTGCGCTCCGCGCGGTGCGCCGCTGAATGAGTCATCAACCATATATTAGCATAGCAAATGGTGCGATTCCCCATTTTTCTGGTCGGTGTCCGGGCGCGCTGCCAAAATTGGCGTACTCAAGAAGCCGTGAGAAATTAGTCATACAAACCTGAAGATTTTTTTTTTTTCTTCTTTTCGTGAAATCACCTATACTGGTCAGAACATAGATCTCTGGTAAGGGTCCAAGAATCTGAACTTAATATCTGGCCATTTAGGTCCTTACTGTCCTTCGGAGGAGCATACACGTTAGTCCGGAGATGACTCATAGCGCGGTTTGATCGACGGTTGCGAATCATTATGGCGTACCGCGGAACTAGCTCTTGAAGCAGAGGCGTGCCAAACACCAGTGCCCCAGAAGAACTATGCCAGTGGGATATGGACACCTGATGCAGTTTGATGTATGCTCTGTGAAATGCACTCTGATTACGTCTTCTATTTGGATACCCGTGTCCATTCTATTCAGCCGTCATGTATTGATGATGAGTGCGGTGCAGCAGTACATTAGTCATGACTACCATGCTACATGTGCACTGGAATTTTCGCGACGGCTTTCCGCGGATGCTTCCATGTTCTTTAAATCATCTATACAGTCTTCGTCACCATCTTGACGAACCTGAACATCTCACTTCTTAGATTCACGAGCTCGACATTCTTGATCATCAACTTTCCGTTGAGTCTCCCAACTAGAGTCTTGACAATACTATTGATCTCTCGATTGGTCAAGCCAGTGATGCCACTCCAGTCTTTGGAAACCCTCTCTTTCGCGAGTACTAGTCTAAAACACCCTATCAACAACTTCTTCAACCCGTGCCCCATGTCTGTGTAGTTAGCGAAATTGTTGGACTGGTTGAAGTATCGTAAAAGGTAGATGATGTCCATGTACCTGAAAAGATAAATAATCCCTTTCATGAACTGCGGGAGAGTTAACTGCAACCGACTCGATAAGATCATGAGGTAATCATCCAAGGCGATCTTTTCTGGCTCTGCTGTTCTTGATGAAGGAGGAGGAAACGAGTTAGTAATTTTCATTGCAATGTACTTGACAATAATCTTCATTACTTTTCCACGTTCAGACTTGAATGTCTCTTCGGTCGATACTTCGGCAGATGGCGAATCATAATTAGTGTGCAAAGGATCAACTATGAGGGCTTGCGATACTGAAGACAGACCCCCTTCGTGCTCCAGATTAGACAGCGTTAATGTACTCAGTGGAGCCGGCCGCTTGTCCTGTTCATCTTTTATGGAGCGTTTTACAACTTCCGCTGCTAGCACTCGGGAACCCGTCTGCTCAGGGAACTGAGTTCCGGGTGACTTCGTAGTAGACAGAATGTCTGAATCTGCGCCTGAATCCTCCCCCTCGCGATCCGAGATTAAAAGAGGAATGTCAGATGTTTGGAGCAATTTGGATTCTTGATCGCCACCTATATTTTTTTGAGGCGAGTCCGCTGGGGGCCGAACGGCAAAAATTTTGTGACGTCTTGAATCTTCTAATTGATCTAGTGCTTGGGCTTGAGGTTTATTCCCAGCGCCTGCAAAATGGGGATGAATTGGAATCGTTCTGGATGCTTGGTAATCGTCTTGAAGTGTCAACATGGGTTGCAGGGCAAAGATGTGCATAAAATTCAGGTTGAGAGATTAGACTAATCCACACTCCGAGTATATTTTCCTGTGCTACGTCTCAACGGTGAATCTCTTGAGTTTTGCGTGATCCTTTCTGTGAATACTTAGCAAAAGACGTCAATTCAATAAGGACATGTGATCATACGTTTGTTCGTTCGGAAACTCAGTAAATCATGTCGCTTGGCTGAGGCTAACAGTTTGTTGAAAAATGAAATAAGCTTCAAAATGTTGAATTTTGGCCAGAAAGCGGTAGAGGTAAGAAGTCTCGATGATTGTTTGCTTCGCTGCGCGAGAAATAGTAACTTCTCGATGCGTGAGTCATCCCTCTCATCACGTGCGCCACTGCTCGAACCATAGTGTTTCTCCGAGCCCCAAACATGTAACTTAGTCTTTCTTATGCAGCAAGCAAAAGGGACTACACTTCTTAAAGGCTTAGCAGCAGTATTCTTCCAAGTATAGAGAGCGAACCCTTCATGTTTTTGAAGTTATAGAAAGTAATCATGCCCTTAGCATCCGAAACCGGCATTTGCAAAAAATCTTTCATGTTTGGTGAGGAATTGCCGCAATGTTGTAAAAGTTTCAGTTCAAGCTGCAAAAATCATCGAATTCCAAGTGATACAGAGGCTGCTAGAACATAAACTCGACTTTCTTACTACTGCTTCAGGTACGAGGAGCCACATGCTGGACCTGCGAAAGTGTGTGATTTTCGCGACCAGTCACGTAGATTTTACCGTGCATTGTCACTTATGGACCCTGAAAGCACATCGTTGAACTCAATGCGCCCTAAGCGGACTTACAAAGATGCTATATCACTTTTAAATACATTGCAGTCGAATTTCGCTACCATAGAGGCGGCCAAGAGCCTGAGTATTTCTGCAAAACAGAGAAGTGAAATGTCCCTCAATGAGGTGCACGAGTATGTGAGACGATTGGGATACAGACCATCGGACTTCGATCGGCTTCATAATATACATGTTACTGGGACCAAAGGCAAGGGCTCCACCTGTGCATTTATAGAATCGATCTTAACCCAATACAAGCGGCCTGGGTTGATTTCCAAGATCGGGCTTTTCACCTCACCTCATTTGAAGTCAGTCAGAGAAAGAATTCGTATCGACGGCGCTCCTATCACCGGTAACAAATTCACGAAATACTTCTTCGAGGTATGGGATAAATTGTCTAGTACCACCAGTGACAAAGGTGCTTTTCCCGCGTTGCAACCGTGTGAGAAGGTGAAGCCCATGTACTTCAAATTCTTGACCATCTTGTCTTTCCACATTTTTATGTCTGAAGGTGTCGATACTGCCATCTACGAAGTTGGTGTTGGAGGAAAGTACGACTCTACTAACATCATTAATAAACCAACCGTTGCAGTCATTACTTCTCTAGGTATAGACCACACGGCCATGCTCGGCAATACTATTCAATCGATTGCCTGGAACAAGGCTGGAATCATGAAGAAAGGCAGTCCAGCAATCATTTGCGAGCAAACCGACTATCCTGAGTCACTCGAAGTCGTCGAAAAAGTCGCCCAAGAAAACAATGTGGCGTCTCTTGAAGTGATAAGAAAAGATTCAATACCTGCAGACTTAGAGTTGGGCTTGGCGGGAGACTTTCAAAGACTTAATGCTGCTGTTGCAGTAAAAGCTGCTCAGATACATCTCAAGCTGTTGGGTATGGATGTTGACCCTCGAAACCTTCCCGTGGAATTTAAGATGGGTTTAAAAAACACTAAATGGGAGGGAAGGTGCCAGACCCTCCAAAATATCACTGGTTTCGAGTCAGTGGCATGGTTCATCGATGGTGCACACACTATGGAATCCATTTTCGTTGCATCGAAATGGTTTCGAGATGTTGTGGATAAAGGACGTTCCCCTAAGATTCTTCTTTTCAACCAACAGAGTCGAGAAAATGCCAAGGATTTATTGGAGAAACTTTACCAAGTTGCCTGTGTGCATTCTGAATTGAACTTTGATTATGTGCTTTTCACAACTAACATCACGTGGGCAGATGGAAGCTACAATACTGATTTAGTTTCGATTAACAACTCAAAGACCGATATTGATCGCCTAGTCATACAGAAAGAACTCAAGCATAAATGGAAAGAATTGGAGAACACCAGATCTACTCGGTCTGACATCAAAGTGTTTCACGACATAGAATCTGCTTTGAGATTCATTCAACAGCTTCAACCAGTCAACTCTAGGATTCAAGTCTTTGTATGTGGATCGCTACATTTGGTGGGTGGCTTTCTCACTGTTCTTGATGGTAAACACGATTAGAAAGGTCAAATTTGTATACTACTATTCCAATCATTGTATTAAGGTACAGAAAGCACTTGCCGATGTATAAACCCCATTTTTGCTGTAGATTTATCTAATTGTTATTGTTATTATTAACAATATTTTCCTTTGCGTTCAACACAATTTCGTTGATATTCTCCAAAGAGTATTTCCATTCTGTGAGTGTTTGCTTGATGACTTCCCAGTCCTGAGCAAGTTTTTGATCCTCTCCGGCCATAATGAACCTATTAGCTCTCACCAAGAAGAAAGTCTCATCGACTTGATTCAACTTACCTTCGATCACACCAGCTTTGATGGAGTCAATCAATAACTTTTCAAATGCAGCAGCAGATGGAGCCAAGTCCTTAGGAACATCATCGTACTTGAACTTGTTTCTGTGGCTTTCGGAGTTGTCAACAAAAAACTTTGTCAAAGCCAAAATTTTGGACTTTTCTGATACATTTCCCTTGATTGAGGAAGGCACAGATGAGATGAAGTTACCCTTGGTATAGTTAGAAAAGACAACAACCAACTCGTCTGAGGAGTGTTGCTTCATGGCAGCAGCGACATTGTTGTTGACTAAATAGGATACATCCACAACAGAGGATGCCAAGGCAAATTCAATCAATTGATGCAACTCTTTCAAGTTTAAGGAGAATGCGGAGGTGAACTTCTTGATGATGTCTAAGGTTCCCAAAGTATAGTTTTGGTCCAAGGCAACGAAGGACCAAAAGATTCTCTTGATCTCATCCTCAGTAGCACCGGCTAATTGCAAATAGCTAACCAAGTTATCACCAATAGGGGATTGTATCAATGCAAAGCTTCCCTTCGTCTCAGAGACAATCTTCAAAATGGCTTCTATGACTTGAATCCTGTTCTTCGATGATGCCGGTAACAAGTTGAAAAAGGTATTGAGGGCTGACAAAATGGTGAGGGATTTGAGGGATCTTCTGTCTCTCAATGAAGGCTCCTCAAATGGTGTGCATTGAATCAAAAGGTCAAGGATCTTGGCGTCTCTGGTAAACACTTGGTCAATTGAGAGCAGCTCAAGCTGGCCTATAAGGTATACCAAGAGATAGAAAGTTGGCTCGAATTCCCTATTGCCCAAGGACGACAAGATTTCCTTCGTGGAGGCGTTGAGTAGTTTGCTTGCAACTTCAGTCTTGTTGGAGACATCATCTCCGACGAAAGTTTTCAACGAGTCAGAAAGCTCGGTATTCTTGTGGACAGCATCTATGATCAGGGCGTACTCATTGATCGAGTCTTTCAAATCGTTTTCGACGACAATGACGGAGGCCATGATAAGGTTTTTCACTGTCCGAAAGGGGTCTTCTAGTCTTCGCTCGTGCACACATCTACTTCGCTGCACTCGCGTTGAGAAAAGTTTTCAGATCACGTGTGCTACCCAGTGTTCGCTGCGCTACATTCCTAGTCAATGGGTGCAAAACTCACACCAAAATACATTTCGATCGTGTGGAATAATTTACTCTTCTTCCTCTTCATTTATGAGCTCAAATTTCCCGGATGCTGGAATGGAGCTTACACCTTCGAACTTGCGCAGCGTTTGTTCGCCATCTAAACCTTTTGCAGGGCTTTTCATCGGGTTTTGTGTAAAGCTATTGCTGGCGGACAACCTTCTTAGATTTGTTGGGAGCACTGTAAAAAGCTGGCTATTGCCACCAATATTGGTTTGCTTTCCCATCTTTCTTCCCGCAGGCGGAGAGTAACAACGGTCCATAACGCGATTAGAGTTCTGAGGCTGCACCGGAGTAGGTGTGAGAAGCTGTCCATTATAAGAGTTTTTGGGTGAATGATTTGACTTTGAAACACGGGACTTACCCTTTGCTCCCTTTCCTTTGAGTCTGAGTCTTGGAGAGTTCGGCCGCGATCCTCCAGCCCCGCTCAGTGACCCTTCATCCACTTTAATCTGCGCGTTACTCTCGCTTGAAGAGTTGGACGAGAATCGGGTCAATGTGCTTCGCCTTTTCGTAGCACTTGTGCTGGAGGAAAGGATCAGAGTATCGGAATGCGATCTAAAATTCGGCGGGCGTCGATATCTCCTCGATTTGGAGGAAACTACCAGAGATCTGTGATGAAGATCTTGCTGGGAGGTGTTAACGGACGAGTTATATGCATCATCATCGAAGAGCTCGTCATCAGATCCGTAAATGGGATCGTACTCAAACTCCGACATATTGTAAAGATGACTTTGTTGACTTTGCAGACTGAATTGTGAGATGACAGATTCAGGTCTTGGTCGGCGTCCATAGCTGTCGTTGCTGATAGATGAAATACGCGTATTGGCATGCGTTTCATCGCTATTCGTAAAGTGGTTGAGATTTAGATTCGTATCTTCGCCAGAGCCAACTTCGATTTTAGGAGAGTCCTTGGTGAAAGTAGGGGTGAATTGGTCTGTAGCCGGCAGTTCCATCTCTGCACTCATCATAGGTTGAGACGGAATGTCAATTTTCAAAGCGCTCTCATCAATTGACGACGCTTTCATCAAGGAAGGGTTTAGTACTGTTTCGGTATTATCAGTTCTGAAACCCTCGTTTTTATTTGGTTTGAGCTTCTTCCAAAACCTGAGTTTTTCAATTATTTGCTTTCCTTTCGAGTTGGAAGGAATTTCATCGGAGGGTGAAGTAATTGAGTTTCTTGTGTCATCTGTGTAAAACGAAACTGTACGACCCATTATGCTCAGTTCATTGTTCCCCTGCTTAGAAAGCGAAGACAACCTTTTGGTAAGTGGCTCTGGTGAAAGCTGAATTTTTGTCTCCGAGCTCAGTTCTTGCCGAAAATTAGTAGTAGGCGAGGGCTCTTGTCTGCTATTTAAACTGAGCGAAGTCAAAATTCTTTCTAGCGGGATGTTGGAGCCGGGGCTTTGTTCAGACAACGAAAGCACACTTTTGACTCTATTTGTAGACTTTCGTAGTTGGTGCTTTGCCTCGTAGTATCGCTTTTTCTTCAAATGTCGTTTTTTCTTCTTTTCAAACTCGCTTGTTAGGGCGAGTTCATAGAACGCCGTTAAAACATTGTCTTGGCCATCAAGTCTCGAGTTTTGTATAGCTTGTATATCGATGTTACTTTTCTCGAGCTTTTTGAGTAGGTGCTTCTCAATCCGCGTCTGGAAGGGCATCGTATTGACTTTGTAGTATTGGTTAATTGACATTAGTGATTCATTATCATTTTGAGTGGAGTTTCTTCGTGACAACTTTGCGTTAGTCATGTCCATCAAGAGAGGGGAATTCTGGATTTCTGATAGCGTTGCCCGTTTCGAAGGGTCTTTGATGAGCATGTGTTTGATTAGAGAGTTCACTTCCTCAGCCACGCTGTCTGAGTAATGGGGTTCCCCAGTTGTGATTTTAATTTTGGTTTCTGTCTCATCGTCTTCGTCAAAAGGTAGTTCTCCGTACACCATGGCGTACAAAATCACACCCATGGACCAAATATCGATAGCAAATCCGGAGTATTTCACACCGTTCAACACTTCGGGGGCCATGTAAGCGGTTGTTCCGCAAACTGTTGATAGAAAAGAGCGTTTGGACGGATTGAACTCTCGAACAAATCCAAAGTCAGTGAGCTTCACAATGGTTTTCTTTGTATCTGCCATTAAGATGTTTTCCAACTTGAGGTCTCGGTGGGCCAAATTAAGCGAGTGCACATAGCGTATTCCCTCCACAATTTGGTAAAAAATGCTCTTGGTAGACTCAATATCCAAACGGCGCTGGTCATAGATATGGTAAAATAACTCATTGCCTTCGCAATATTCTAGCACGATCCAAAGTTGTGTTTCTGTCTTGACCACCTCAAATAACTTCACAATGTTCCGATGTCGGAGCTGTTTATGGTAATATATTTCACGGACGATATTGGGATCATCTATCTTTCCGCATTTAAGCACAACCAGTGAATGTAGAAGAACGTGCTGTGCCAAGTAAACCTTACCAAAGGCACCTTCTCCGATTTCTCGTATAATGCGGTAGTTTCCAACATGCGTTATCCGGGACAGCGTGATTTGCTGATAAAAGTCATTGAAATCCGCTGCTAGTTCCGCTGTCTGCCTCTGATCTTGGATCCTGGATGTGACAGCAGACATGAGCTTTTCTTGTGTGGGAAAACTTGTCTGAGTTGAGTAGCTGGGAACGTTCTAACCTTTTTCCGTTCTTAGGTGCACTCCTGCGCTTGATTGGGGTTACACTCTTGGACACGGCTGAGGAGATGTGGTTCTTATCTCGGGTTCTTGTGCTCAAGAAAAGCAGTGTGCTGTTTGACTTTCTAGAATCTCTATATTCCCTAGATTTTAATCTCATTTCAGCAGTGTACACTTTGTACGTGTTCTGCCATACGGTTGTGCCTCACTGCATGAGTGCAGCCAGTGAGGAAGTATCAAGTTCTTTGATTCTAGAGCATCACACATGTTGCCGAATACTTTTTTAACTGGAGCATCTACCCTATACGATTCATATACATCTACACATTTGCCATGCACTCAGTCATATCCTCCAACTCTCAGTATCAGAGATTGGACTCCACGATAGTAGTAGAATGCGCGAGCCCTTGTTTATAATACTTGAAGCGCTGCTACTCATCGCTCCATCACAAGACCAACAAGCTCATGCCGTGTTCATTTCGACATAACCCAAAGCTTCTCTCATTATGCAGAGTGCAAATCCGTTATTCTTCAGCCATCACCACGTCGGGCTTGAAGAAGTGTACAACCGCCTCGCTTGTATCACTACTGAAGCGGTTGAAAACAGAGGCGTCTTCATCAAATTCTCACAAACAGTTCAAGCAATTCGAAGAAAAGATCTGGGACTCAATGAAAGCTTTTGATGGCGAATTACGTGACCAAAAAGTCTCCCACTCTTTGTCAGTGACCGACTATCTAAAGCCTAGGATGGAAAACGTTGCAGCACTTACACATCTGATCGCCCAAGGCAAATACCCGCAAAGTCTTATCAAAGGCCCTCCTAAAAAGCCGAATGATATTGCCACCGACCTAATGGCGAATTTGTGGCATCAACATTGTCTTGAGTCTGAAATTTTAGGTATCCCATACCTGGAACAGGCAGATACTAATTGGGATATCACCAGACCTAGCGAGTGGTTTCCGCAGGCACGCAAAATGAAGAGAAAGTTCATAATGCATGTCGGACCCACTAATAGTGGAAAAACTTACAATGCACTACAGGCATTTTCCAAGGCGAGGTCCGGGTATTATGCGGGACCACTTCGGCTTTTGGCCAGGGAAATTTACGAGAGGTTCCTTGAGCGAGGTATCAATTGTAATCTCATTACAGGAGAGGAGGTGGTTCCAGCTTTAGATCTGTTCGGGAATGTGTCTCAACTTTCTTCGGGCACCATCGAGATGATTCCATTACACAAGAAAATGGACATTTGTATCATTGATGAGATCCAGATGATAGCCGATCCCTCGAGAGGTTCAGCATGGACTAATGCGGTTTTGGGGGTTCAGGCCAAGGAGATTCATCTTTGTGGTGAAGATAGTGCGGTTCTGCTTATCAAGGAGCTTTTGAAGAGCACAGGAGATGAGCTTGTGGTGAAGCGGTACGATAGGTTGGGCAAGCTCACCACACTGCTCACAGCAGTCAAACGTCTTCAAAACTTGAAAAAGGGCGATTGTGTGGTCGCATTCTCGAAACGAATGATTCTCGAGTTGAAGTGCAAAATTGAAAGTGCAACCAATATGAAGGTAGGTGTGATATATGGCGCCCTTCCACCAGAAATCCGATCTCAAGAAGCCTCCAGGTTCAATAACGAAGAATATGATGTATTGGTGGCTTCTGATGCGATCGGAATGGGTCTTAATCTCAGGATTCGAAGGGTTGTCTTCTGGACAGTCCAAAAATTTAACGGGATGGAGAAAGATTTCCTAAGTGTTTCCGCAACCAGGCAAATTGGTGGCAGAGCAGGCCGTTTTTCCTTGAAGGAGGGAGAGCTGGAGGGGTTCGTGACATCATTCCATCCGAGAGACTTGTCGTTCATCCGCAAGACAATGAATCGTTCTATCCCTAAGCTTGAGCAGGCCTGTATTTGGCCACCCAATCAATTTTGGGTGCAATACCTTTCGAGTTTCCGGAAACCAAGGACATTGGAGAGCGCAGTGAGATCGTTTTATCAGTCCATCGAACCTTCTTCCATGAAAAACTACTTTCTCAGTGAATCAGAACACGTGAATGTGATTGAGCTCATGTGTGACAGAAAACTCGAGAATGAGCTCGCCATCGAAGATCAATTGAAACTTTCTCAAGTTCCCATAAATTTGCGAAATGCAGAGCCGGAACTTATTGAGCACACATTTCGTCTATTGCAGGCTGTGTCTAAAACGGAATCGAAAACAGTATTTGACCTCGACATTCTTGATTTGGATATCTTGAGGGATTCCCCCTCAAAGCACAATACTTCTAGTGATATACTAGCGATCTTGACCCGGCTTGAGCAGAACCACAAGCTTGTTTTGGTGTTCATGTGGCTTTCTCAGCGTTGGCCTACGATATTCATTGACAAGGAGAGTGCACACGAGGTCAAAACAATAATCGAGAAACGAATAAGTGAGGAATTGAATTTCCTACGTAAAGTGGCTAGTAAGCCCTTGCGCTAATGTATATAGAATGATTTTCATCCTTTTCAATCAATGGAACCGTGCATTGAACCCCAGTATTGTCTTGCGCATGCGAGAGTCTAAAATCATTTCGCGCCCCGCCCCCACTGTTCCCCCACGAATGACCCACGCCGGCGCTCTCCACGTCGAGAGAGCTGCACTTACCCAAGAAACAAATTGCTGCATCTTCGTACCCCATTTCGCGACCATCAGTCTCACATAGATCCCCGAGAGATTCAGTATTTACCTCATGCCTACCGTGATCATTGTTGGCGGCCCCGCCGGAACAGGCAAGACCACCACAGCCACCCTTCTCTCGAAACACTTTAAATGTCCATTTGTGGAGGGTGACGATTTGCATCCCCCCGAGAATATCAAGAAGATGTCTGAGGGAAAGCCATTGAATGATGATGATAGGTGGGGCTGGCTACAAAAACTCAGCGAGGAAGCTTCAAAGTTGGCACGAGACCCCACCAACAAGTCGGAAGTCTGCGTTGCTTCGTGCTCCATGTTAAAAAAGGTCTACAGAGAGACACTCATGAAGTATGGTGGCGGCGTTGATTTTAGATTCGTCTTCTTGCACACCAGCTACGAACAGTTGTTGAGGCGTGTGGAAAGCAGACAAAACCATTACATGAAGCTGGATATGGTAAAGTCGCAGTACGAGATCATGGAAGTTCCCGAGGGCGACGAGTTGCTCAAAAATGGCGGGAATGCCATCGAGATGGACAACGGAAACCTCGATCCCGAGCTCTTGAACGAGGCCCTTTTGAAACAATTGGATCCCAAGTAGTGATGCACTGGTGCGTCAGCGAGAAGCAGAGCATGCATGCAACAATACCAGTGATCAACTTTGCTCTAGATAAATATTGTAAAGGTGCTATTTTCTTAAGCACATAAAACAACCGGAGTAAATGCACGTGCTCGATCCTCGAGCCACTACTTGTCTCGAGAATGTCTCATCACCACTATGCCTGCACTACGCTAGCCCAAAGTTGCTGATGATGCGCGTGTTCACCTCACTCACCAGAAAACTGCACGACTCAGACCGCTTACCCTTTTATCAACAAGCTTCACGAGAATCAGCGACGAGTACCCATCGGTATTTCAAGCTCACACTAGGCTCTCGTTCATCTACGAGGCTGGATTACCATCATCAAGTCCTCTTCGAAGAGATGCCCCTCGATTACGAAAGCCTTCCGTACAACAATCCCAAGAAAGAACGACGGATTGCGCTCATCACCACTGGTAACTCGGGGATTGGCTGGTTCACCGTCCTCAATTTGTATTTACACGGGTTCATAGTCTACATCGCCGGCAGATCGAAGACAAGATGCATCAAGTCCATTGAAGATTTGAGTCTGGAAGCCAAGTACATATGGGATCGCTATCTGACCGCCCAAAAGTCTCAAAGACATTTGGGTGAGCTACACTACTTGGAGATGGACTTGGCCAACCTTTCATCGGTCCTTTCTGCTGTTTCTAACTTCAAGAATTTGGAGAAGACATTGAACATTCTCATCAATAGCGCTGGAATCATGGTGCTGCCTTGTACTTTGACTACCGACGGATTTGAGCTACAACTCCAAGCAAACTATGTGGCACCTTTTCTTCTCACGACTAAGCTAATCCCACTCATGGAACGCTCGATTGAAGCGCATCCGCAGGCAGACCCTCCGCGGATCATCTACGTCACTTCCAAAATGCATAAGTTATTCATTCACTATACAAACCTCAATCTGAGCTTCGCTTCTTACCCATTTTTTCTTTTCACCTGGTTGAGGTACGCGATTGCAAAAACTGCGGGGATCCATCTCATGAAAATCCTAGCTTTACGCAACCCACGCATCCTATGTGTTTCCGTCCAGCCAGGGATTGTGATGAGCACAAATTATTTTGCATACTGGACCAGACTTCCGTTTATTGGCAGTTTATTCTGGGGTCTATTTCATATTTTCGCATTCTTGTTTGGTGTTACCGTGGAACAAGGTGCTGAGGCGATATGCAAATGCTGCCTTGATCCAAACTTGACTCTAACTGAAGACAATGGAGCGTACTTCGATCAATTTGTTAAAAGCAACCCATCTAAAGTTGCGCGCAACCCTGATCTCGCTGCTAGGTCGTGGATATGGACCGTACGTGAACTCGAGAAGAGAAACATATGCATCGCCTGACTAGGTAGCTTAGATTGTTCAGTGCATGTCATGTTGAAGGCCGCTTTGTGTTTGTCGACGATTTCTGGTGTCCGAGTTTGCACATCTTGAGAGGGAACGGCGTCAGGCGCATCTGGTGCGTAGTCAACTAGTCATGAACGCGAATGTTGAAGCCGGTCCTTTGTCTGAGGCCATGTCAAATGCACGTTTAGAATAAGCGCAAATGACAGATATGAACACACATACTATGAAGTAACGAATTTATCGAATTGGTGTAGATTTACAATCTAGCTTCTTTGTCGAGTCTCTCGATGACAATCGCAGAAGCACCTCCACCACCGTTACAAACACCAGCAGCACCGATCTTTCCTCCCTCTTGAGACAAGACTGAAAGCAATGTGATAATGATTCTTGCACCAGAACATCCCAATGGATGTCCCAAGGCAACCGCACCACCGTAGACGTTCAACTTCTCTTTAGGTAAGTCACAAAGCTTTGCATTGGCCAAACCCACCACAGAGAACGCCTCGTTCAACTCATAGAAATCAACGTCACTGTATGACATCTTGGCGTGCTTCAACGCTTTTGGAAGAGCCAAGGCAGGCGCAATTGTAAAGTCCATGGGACTTCTTTCGGATTCACCCCAGCCAGAAATCCTTGCAATTGGGTGCAAGCCCAACTCCTTAACCTTAGCGGCAGATACCAAGATGATGGCGGCACCGCCGTCGTTCAAATTGGAGGCATTTGCAGCAGTGACAGTACCATTCTCTTTTTGGAAGACGGTTCTGGCAGACTTCAAACGAGACTCGTCGAAGTTCTTTGGTTCTTCATCTTGAGCCACAACGACATCAGGCTTCCCGCGGATACCCTTGATTGTGACTGGAGCAACCTCATTATCAAGCTTGCCTTCGGCTTGAGCTTTTTGGGCCTTGAGGTAAGAATTCTTGGCGTATTCATCTTGGTCCTCTCTCGAGAAGAGCTGTTCCTTGGCACACTTCTCGGCTGCGACGCCCATCAATTTTTGTTCGTAGACATCCGTCAATCCATCCTTTTGAACACCATCAACGAGGGTGGCGTCTCCGAATCTGGCACCTGAACGAGCACTTGGAACATAGTAAGGCACGTTCGACATGGACTCTGCTCCTCCTGTAACCACAATATCAGCGGAGCCAGTGAGAATGGTTTGGGCACCCATAATCACAGCTTTCATTCCAGACGCACAAACCTTATTAACTTGGGAGGAAATCACTGTCTCAGGAAGACCTGCTTTCAAGGCAACTTGACGAGCTGGGTTTTGGCCCACGTTAGCCAGGTACACTCCACCGTAGATTATCTCATCCACCTGTTCTGGTTTGATTTGGGGCACTTTTTCTAAAGCAGTCTTGACTGCATGGGCACCCAAGTCAGAGTATGTTAGAGAAGAAAGCGATCCTTGGAAAGATCCAATAGGCGTTCTAGACGTAGCGACGATGTACACGGACAGCATTGTGAAGTGAATGGTAATACTTGGGTCGCGTGCGACGGGCGTATTTATATATTTCACACTATATGAAGGGATATACGACGAGTGCGCGGGTCTACATTGGCCCGGGGGCCCTCTTTCATGACACTAGCACCTGACAATGGCCTCATGAATTAATTTCTAGCATTGAATGTTGTTCCCAAATTTCACTCCGCGATTATGTGGGAATTCTCGTACTCTGTAAATCTCAATCTCGCTGAAGGTTCACTAAGTGTTTTTTTTTTTTTTTGTTGCCAAGGCCACATACGAGGTGGAGTCCAGCGACGATGCGAAACTCAACCACCCAAGCCACAGAGGCAATATGCTTAGATTCTACCGCCCTACCAAACCCTTGGGCATAAGGACCCTATACTCATCACGTGCTGGACTAATATTTCAACGCAGTGTGCCCAATCCGGCGCCATCTCAGCAAAAGGGTCCAGTTCAGGAAAATGGGTCGCAGATGGCTGACAAGTATGGAAACCATCCCATCTTAAAAAGGATTCCACGGTTTCTTCGGCCATACACCACAAGGTTCCTCGATGCACCGGTTTCTCATGTTACTGCCTTTTTAATTCTCCACGAGATTACGGCCATTGTTCCCCTAGTAGGGGTTTGGTATGTGTTACACAACTACCCTGATTTGCTCCTGATAGGTAGTCTCGACTTGCCTTCGTGGGCTATTGAAAAGGGAACCAAGATCATAGACAAAACTATGAAGGACTGGAATTTTGGCGATGTTTCCCTCAGTGAGAAGTATAGGTTTATTAGAGAAGGTGCGTATGCATATGTCATAGTCAAGGGCTTGTTCCCCGTCCGTCTAGCTGTGTCTTTGCTTGGAATGCCGCTATTCGCCAAGTGGTTCGTTTTGCCAATTACCAAAATATTTTCGAGAAAGCCAACACCACAGCAAATCTCAGGCAAATCTGTGAAGGTAAATGACGCTGCAATACAGACTCATAATGCTAAGAAGGTCGGTAAACCCAGGCTCTGAACTGGTGATACAGCGAAACTAAGATCGTCAGTCATTGATATTACATACACTATATCATAAACAGTAAAATGAACACCGTCAAAGAGATATCAATCGCTCATATGTGAGGTCCCTTTAGTCTGAATCTATGACCAATTCATCCTCGGCCATCGGTACAAAATCACTTAATGATGTTCCCCTCGTTATATTCAATCTGTGAGCTGCAAACTCAGGAACCAACTTCAGGTTCATAGAAGGGTCCATAGATAATTCTCGGTCATCGAAGTCGAACAATTCGGGCAAGTCTCTGACATCTGGCTGGCTCGAGTACAATTGGTAGTTGGCATTATTTTGGTGAGGATAATGGGAGGAGTTGTTGTAGAACTGCTGGCTAAACAACTTTCTATAGTTGGGGAGCTTAGTAGATTCTTGTCTCAATTCATCAAAATATGGATCGGCCATAGCTTCAACACATGATATTCTCTCATTGGGGGAGTACTCCAATACCTTAGCCAAGAAATTGATGCAATCGTTCGACATTTTCTTGAAGATTTTCGACAACGGAATGGGTTTTATTTGAGGAAATTTGTACTCCGTGTAATTTGGGTTCATGCTCTTGATTTGTTCTTTAGTAGGGGTTCCCAATATCTTGATGATTTCGACAAGCTGGTCAACCCCTGATTCGCCAGGAAATAATGGCTGACCCACGATCATTTCCGCCATGACACATGCAGCCGACCAAACGTCTATTTTGGTTGTGTAGTTTGTTGCTCCAAATATTAATTCAGGAGCTCTATAGTATCTAGAGCAGATGTATGACACATTAGGTTCCGAAGCCTTTAATTTCTTAGCGGATCCGAAGTCACAAAGCTTCAAGACACCAGTCTCTGGATTGATAAGTAGATTCTGGGGCTTGATATCTCTATGGCAAATACCTTGTGTGTGGATGTAGTTTAATGCACGAAACATCTGGTAAGTGTACAATTTAACTTCTAATGCAGGCATCGACAATCTCTTCGACACATAGTAGTGAGAAGCTTTGTATAGGGTCTCTGGAACAAACTCCAAGATCAAGTTTAAGTATAACTCGTTTTTCTCATTGTTGGTATAGAAGAAATACTTTAAGTCCACTATATTTCTGTGGTGGACCATCTTCATAATTTGAAGTTCTCTGTTCTTGAAGCGTTTATCTTGAAGAACTCTCTTGATAGCAGCTAATTCGTTGCTTGGAAGTAATTGTGTTTGGAAGACAACACCAAATGATCCGTGCCCCACCATCTGCGATTGTGTGTATTGGATGGACTCAGCTTGTCCAGTATGGCCATTGTGAACAGACTCTGTAATCACTTCTATGGAAGACATGTTAGTATTCGAGGTTTGTAGTCTATCTTAAGTCGATGCTTTTGTCGAATGAATAGTTTGCAACACCGAATTGAGGCTTAATGAGTGGCAAGCAAGAGAAGCAAACGAAACTTGTGCGCTCTTTAACTTTGTGTTGGTTCACGGAACGATCAACGGAGATGCTAGGGTTTGGCTTGGACTTCACAGCGGGTGTGCAAAGAAAAGGTAAGTGAAGTATTGGTTGTGGAGTTCGCGCGACGAATCTAGGTGCGTTGATGGTCACGCACAAAACATGAGTTTCACACGACGAAGCCTCAACACGACGCATGCGCTTAAAGTTCGGGCGGTCTCCACAAGAAGCACCTGAACAATGAACACAGCGCCGGCAAATTCGTATTCGAATCACCCTGGACTTGAATTTTTCATCTGAGGTGATCTAGCGCTATGTCCGCAGTACCAATGCTTCGTCTTGCTCTGCTGGCGAACCCATCATCCCCTCTTTCGCAACATTAAGCACAGTGCATGAGGAATGCACACCCGCTGCTCAGATTTTTACCCCACACCCTGCAAACCACTGCACGGTAATGATCATGTTGATGCACCCCTGTGATTCTAAGAGGAAATTTCTCGGGATATCCCCTTCGGGTATTTCACACAAGCTTGGTGAACATGAGCAGAGTTCCTTGGCGTTCCTTCGACGAGTCAAGATGCGAAATGTCCACCCACAGGCAGTTCCAAGGCAAATTTAGAGCTATTCAGATGCACTTTGAAGAAATTGATTCATTCCAAGCCCATAAGTGGGCCAAAATCATCAAATGGAAGTTCAGTAGAAAGATTTTATACGTACGAGTTACTTCGCTCATTCTTCTTCCAGAAGAATCCCTCATCTTTAAACGGTCCTTATCGGCGTCCCTCTTGGTGGTCATGTTGGATTTGGTTTGGTCGTATGATAAAGTCCTGCTTAAACTTGGACTTTCGTGCTTCCCATCGTGGCCTTTATGGAGTACCAAGCCCTTTAATGTAGAGGATAGAGACGTTTTTTTGTTTCTTGGTCGTTGTAGGGTCAGGAGGCTATTTTTCCGGTCAGAATCGGTTGGTTCTGGGTGTCTTCTGCTTTCCACGAGAGTGGTCTGGCCGGATCCAAATGGATCAGTGAACAGAAAGGATTGCTCGAGCCTCCGATTCTCTTTCGAGCCCGCCAGAATGCCCTTGTTCTCCATCAGACAAGTCTTGTTTCGGAAGTCTCTCCTCTGTTTCATGTGATCTTTCAACAACCGGCGAGCTTCCGCTCTTTCAGAATCAACCTCATTCCGGTATTGCTTTCTAAGCCCTGACCTCTCATCTCGATGGCATTTTCTGAGATCCTTTTTCTGTTGAACTTGTTCACTCAAAAGCTCTTTTTTGGATTCATGTCTTGGTTCAACCTCTTTGGAAACAACTTCTCCGGTGACGATATCGAATTCCATTATCTTCTTCTTCCTTTGTGGGGGCCGCTTGACATGCTGATTTGCCTGGGCGTAGATTGGCTTATCATTGATCATAGACCTAATCTGAGGGGTCAGGTAGTCATAATGGTGGATGAAATTGGGCACGTATTTATGGACTTGAAATCGCCTTTCCAATTCGTCGTAGTCGATGTTCTTAATGAAGGTCTTGTCCTCGTAACCCTTATCCTCCTTAGCAATGCTACTTGTGGTAAACTTGGAAGTCGCCTTATTGAATAAGGTTGTCATGATACAAAGAGGAAAGAGAGAAAGTGCTATGAATATTTGACATGAGTAACGAGTGCGCCAAATTTCCACTGGATACAATACTGGCGAGAATATGGGCAGGAATTCCTGTGACCAGGTGCTGCTGTGGAATCGCTTAGCAGCACATGCGTGGTGGGGAGACTTTCGGCGCGGTGCAACACGGGCCGATTCCCCACGCCTGCGGGGATGCCTGCAGAAATGCGTACGTCCCCATTGACGCGCTCCAATAAGGCATGGGCAGCAAATGACAAGCCCATGCAACAAGCACTGACGATTCCCGCTCGTCTAATGTTCACAATTCCCGCTTATCATACTGTGTGAGACTGGTGAATATTCGGTGTACTGCTTTGTCTTCACAGCGAGGTATCAAGGCTTGAATAGGCTTGCGCTCGTGGTGCTTAAAAGTTAATCTCAGAAACGTCAGGTCCTTTCCCGAGAGCCTTGGCCAGAAGAGGTTGCTTCCAGCGTCATGCGTGGTAGGTGTGCCAAAGGCCTCGAAGGTACCGTGGATGAGCACCAAATCAGTGATTTCCTGGTCGATGCCTTGCTGAACAACAGTATTGGCAGGGGTGCCGTTTGTGGAGTAGAGGTATGAGATGAGGATTCCAAGCGACCATAGGTCCACCTCGTACCCATAATCAGCCACGCCAAAACAAAGCTCCGGTGCTTTATAATAACCCGTGCTTACATCTGTCACCTTGTTCGAACGGGGCTCTTTAGGGTTGTTCATATTGTACGAAACACCGAAGTCGCCAAGCACGGGCTGCCCAAGTGAGTCGATCGAGTGAAAAAACACATTGGCAGGTTTTATGTCTCGGTGAATGAGCAGGTGGTTGTGCACATACCTCAATGCCTCAATTAACCCGTATATTATCGCCTTGGCAGAGTCCACTGGGAGATTATTTTGTTCTGTCACCGTACTCTTCTGCGGATCTTCAAGGTCAAATTTAGTTCTTCGTTTCATGTGAAAGGCCATCACACCAGTGAGATCGAGTGCATAAAGCGGCATCACAAGGTAATGGTCCTCGCCTAGAACATAACTATCGATGTACTCAACGACATTCCGATGCCTAAGGCCCTTTACTATTTGGACTTCCTGTCTGAAGTCGTGAGGTTTTCTCTGGAAATCAAGGTCTGCGACTTTTAATGCGTAAACAGCGCCTTTTTCATCATACCCTCTGTAGACATCAGCAAAAGGGCCACTATGTATCAAGGCATCTTTTCTGTACATTTTTTTGGGGTGTTTGTGATTCCGAGATGAATCTATTTGAGTTGCAGCCCGTGAGGTTTGTATTTCGGACAATGTTGGTGTGGTGGTCTGCATAACGCAAAGCGCATTTTAGCCACACAGGATCATCAATCTCCTCCTATACGAACTACTCGAAACCCCGTCTTTCGAAATAAGCATATATATTGAATCGTCATTTCCATTAGTAATTCTAGATCTGTCATTCACAGAAAGCATATATTCTATATGCTGTGTACTCTATCTATGTCTCTTCTTGATATTCCCGTCATCAACGCCATGTCTCTTTGTTCCATTGTAATTGCTATTGTGAGAGGTGATGTCTATGTCGTCCGTGTAGATACGGCGCTTGGGGTATTTCGAGGTGCAGCCTTCAAATGCATTTTCGCATACCTTAGGCAGCTCCAAAAAGTAAGGATGTATTAGCAGCTCGTTGGCAGAGATCCTGGACGCAGGGTCGAATTGAAGGAGGCTTTTAAGTAAGGAAAGGCACCGCGGGTTCTTCCCTCCCACGATGTTATACCAGTTATTTAAATTGGGTGGATATACCGTGGAGTTTACCAGTAAGAAGTTTTGTTTGAATGTGGGAAAGTCAGGGTACTTCAGTAGCGTGGGCCACACCTCGTCGGTTGGGGTACCGAGAATCTCAAAAATCTTCTGCAACTGGCTTTTTTGGAATGGAACGGACTTTTTGCTGCTCATATCCATTTTCGCTTCCTCTCCTTTGAAGATCGGTCGGAGGGAGATTAGTTCTGCTAGTATGCAGCCCACTGCCCATAGGTCAATAGCAGGTGTGTAGTAACGAGTACCGAGTAATAGCTCAGGTGCCCGGTACCATATTGTCACCACGACTTTATCACCCGTATACAAGCTTTGTAAGGGGTTGTTGAATTTTCTCGCTAGACCCAAGTCCCCAATCTTCACGACTCCATCACTTGATACCATGATATTAGCGGGCTTAAGATCACGGTGGAAAATCCAGTTCTGATGCAAGAAAGATACACCGTTGAGAACCTGCCATGTAAGTGACTTTAGTGTTTGCTCCTGAATTGGTTTGACTGTAGGATGGGAGTGAGAATGGATGATCTGCAAGAGGTCGTGCTCGAAGAACTCGAACACCATGAAGATGGACTTGTTCTCTAGAAGAATCTCCATGAGCTTAGTGATGTTTCTATGGTTGAGCTCCCGGCAAAGCGACATTTCCCTCATGGCAGACTGGGAGATCCCCGTGTAGTAGATGATCTCGTTGCCGTTGATATCGTGCCCATTGCCATTCATGCCCACGGGTTTTCCGGACAGATGATTGTCAGTTTTAAATTTCTTGATGGCAAATACCTGCACATCGGATGCAGTTTCTGCAAGGTCACCAGAGCTTGGAATATTAGCTGCCTTGATGGCGTCCGCCTCACTTTGGTTCGGGGTAGGAAGCTTTGATCTCGCCTTATACACTTTACCGTAGGTGCCGGCGGCAATGTATCCTATGACCAGGTACTTCAGTAGGACCGGCTGGCGGCTCATGTCCTTTCGGTGCCGATATGGCCCTATAGTGAGAATCAGGGATGTGGCCACAACAGCAGGCTGTGATAGTGGCATTGGGATTTGTAGATGGTACGAAAACCCGAGCTATGCGAACAGTGCGCTATCGCGCAGATGCGAGCATCAGCAGCCCACTCTCGAATAAAAAAAGCAGAGTGGACTAGACCTAATTTGAGGGCCTAATGAAAGATATTGGGTATTCTGAGATTTATTGAGTATTGGCTAGTTTTGTTCGATATACACACGGTCGTCTGATTTACCCTCGAGCTCCCCGCGGATGATTTCCATCTTCCTGGTCTGATCCTTCCACATCTTCTTCTCCTCAGTGGCGTCGTTCTTGGTAAAGAATGAGTCGTCCGGACGTCTATAGCTATTTCCCAAGCGATCCCATAACGTTGTAAACTGACCGTAGTTGTAGTTGAAGTACAAGTGATGCACTGTGTGGCATGCAGTACCATTGACTACCGGGTCGTTGGACCAGTAGCTCCCGTCATGGATCATGACGGTCCAGAAATTCACAAATGTGAACAAAAGCAAGTAGGAGACTTTGTTCAATGGGAAAATCAAAGGGTAGAGATGGTATGGCAACGACTGTGCCCATCCATCCACAGGATGGAACGCGTGAGAGGCAAAGGGAGTGCAGACAATCCACTTGTGATGCGGCTTGTGAAGCTTTTTGTAGACCGTGGGCCAATGCAATATCCGGTGAATGAAGTAAATTCCACAGTCTGTGAAAAGAAGGAAGGATGGAAATTGAAGTGCAATGGACATCCAGCCTCCAGTGGATTTGTTAACATCGAAATACAAGCGAGAAAAGCCGTTCAACTCTAGTATGAAGAATGGGCATGTGAGCGCCACCATCACGGGGATGGCGGTGAACGCCTGCCAGATCTCCAAAGACATCTGGTTTTTCAAGTATCGTGGGTGGTTAAATATCTTCTTGTCAAACACAAACACGTAAGATAACGATGCAACCACAAAATAGAGAATCCAGCCGAATAAGATGGTGATGACCATGATGGATGTGAACTCGCGCAAAATGCTGCCTCTACCAAGAAAGGAGTCATTGGCATACTCGGAGACGGGAAACAAAGTCGTGGGAACCTTGCCGTATATTTCATTTGGATTCTGGAGCTTTTTCATTTGATTGACCAAGAAGGTCACGGGCAAGGGAAGGCTGCGGCCTTCGCTTATGATTGTTTTGTTTGCAAGGGAAGCATCCTCGAGCCCTGAGCTGAAGAACTTCGAAACCGCTCCGTCCTTGGGTAAGAGCTTCGCATAAGCGTAGTCCAAGAGGTAAGTGTCGGCAGCCTCAAGAACAAGATCCATGGCAAAAAATGTAAGATGTGTAAAGAAGAAGAAGCCCGAAGAAGTTATCGGGTGCGGTAACAAGGGTCAGGGCTTGGAAGAAAAAGAAGTATGCCACTTAGGCTCGATGCGCACCTCTATAAATCGGGACAAAAGATGTACTTCGTATAGAGAATTAAACGAGCATACGAGGGTGGGCCGATTCGGCCGAGTATACGCGAACATCTGACCACATCGCACATGTTACGCCACGCCAGGGCCTAAGTAACGTACAAAAATATGCTTTTAGCATGACCTTGTTCCTTAGAGTGGCTGTGTTTTCAAGCTCATATGCACAACGCCCGTTTGCAACCATCACATGATATCTCAAACGTTTAACCAGCATACATACACTTGACTAGTACTAATGACTAGTACTAATGACTAGCACTAATGACTAGCACTAATGACTAGCACTAATGACTAGCACTAATGACTAGTATTCAGTTCACGAGCAAAAGTGCACCCCTTTTGCGGCATCACATTTGCCGAACATTAGAAATAAACTCACTTAGCCATGGCTCGCCATGTATGATCCTCGGGAACAAGAAATGAGCCACGTCTGAGCAGAAAACTTCCATCGATGTGCTCGGATTCAGATACTCTGAGTGTCTGAGTGTTACCGCAGAGGTTGAGAAACACGATGAGTTCGATAGGAACCTTATCTTGAGCGCCTGCTGAGTTTGCACAGCATCAGGACTTGGCCTTTGAAGGTGTGGCGACACATGGCAGAGCCCCACGGCTAGGCTGCGGTTGTATACGCCCTAATTCAATGTGGAAATGATGGGCTCCGTTCATGCGTCACGTGTCGCCTCTAGTGGATGCAACTGGAGTACATGCGCAGTACCAGTCATGGCTTGCATGTCTCGGCCAGTTCACAGCAGTGCAGAAGTTAAGTGGCTTCGGTAAAGCGCCTGGTGAGCTGAAAAATTAGCTTTGGTGTTTTGTGGCTACAGTACATCTACTCGCGTACTTATGATTTCTATATGGGCTCTGTATATAATTTGTAACCGAGAATCTCGCGTCTATTTACAATTAGTGTGCGATGAATGCTGCATCAGTCTTAAAAGTGATTAAAAACAGATGATGACGAAATGAAATGCCGATGGATGAATGCAAGTAGTGACATGAAGTTTTTGAGGGGTGATGCTGGATTCGGATGTGTCCGAATACAAGTCCAAGCGTAATCACACGGAAAACGTGACAATTGAAGATTGCTCAGAGCCACTGGGAGCTTCATTAATCTTCTCAAAGTTGATGGAGTTCAAGATGCGCCTGCCTCCAAGCTCAGTCAACTTTCGTGCCATTTCCTCGCCGGATTTTACGGCGTCCTCTTTGCTGTTGACAATGGATGTCAACGAGGCCTCCACTGACTCTGTCCCGTCAGGACTCACTATGATGCCCTTGAAGTATAGTTCCAGCGTTGTCTCGTCCCAGCTTGTATTCACGCCAAGTGGAACAGAACAGCCGCCCTCCAAAACCCTCATCATGGATCTCTCGGCGGTGCAACAATAAGCGGTGGGACGGTGCTCGAGTTGGGCGAGAAGCGGGCTCATGACGGGGTCATTCTTCCTGATCTCGATTCCAAGCGCACCTTGGCCCACCGCATAATACATGTCGGGCGCATCCAATGCACACGAGATTCTCTCCGATAATCCCTCTCTGATAAGTCCCGCGGCAGCCAAGACTATGCATGCATAAGGAGACTCTGGATCGTCCAACTTTGATATCCGGGTCGAGAGGTTTCCCCGCACATCGTGAAAGTTAAGGTGCGGGCACGTTTTGAGGAGCTGCGCCTGTCTTCTGAGAGACGAGGTGCCCACCACAGAACCGCTCGGTAAGTCCCGTAAAGTCTTGTAAGAAGATCCCTTCTTCATCACAAGCACATCACGCGGATCCTCTCTTTCCAAAATACATCCCAACTCAAACTCCTCGTACAAGTTTGTCGGCATGTCTTTCAAAGAGTGCACAATCAAGTCCAATTTGGGGTAGTCGCCAATGGGCTCCAACAAAAGCGCCTCGAGCTCCTTTGTCCACAATGACTTCCCGCCAAAGGAGTAAAGGGGTTTCAGCTGCACCTTGTCGCCGAATGTGCTGAGCGCTAGTATGGAACACTGGATATTGGGGAAGACCTTCTCGATCTCCAGCTTAACTATCTTCAGCTGGATCACGGCCAACTTGGATTTCCTTCCTCCTATCTGGACGTGGTTCCCAGGGACTTGAATGTGGGTCATAGTGTTGTGGGGCATCAGGATAAAAAGTGTATGGGTACTGAGAAACTCGAAAGTTTGAGAAAAAAAGGCTCGAACGAATAAAATTCAAGCTAAAAAATCGGTGCGACTTGGTGTTCTGCTATGAGTGGTTAGCGGATGGCTCGCGGGAAATTTTCAGCTGGCCGCGGATGAGTTATACCACTGATAGGCTCGGCTGAAACCGGAGAGATTGGCAAAAGGATGGGACGGCAAAAACGTGACTCGGCACTGGGCTAACGGCAATGGGCACTCGGATGACTCAAAAACGGAATGGGGGAGCGTGATGGTCAAATTTACAGAATGTGCCTTACGCTCGGGCACATGCTAGCTTTTATACGGACAGCGTGCAACATGTGCATGTGCTGTTTCTTTTTTCAGTCTTCGCAGTGCTACGGAGTATTGATGCGCTCGCACGAGATTGTCGAATCGCGGAAACGGCATTATTCATCTCTGCAGGAGCGGTCGTTCAAGTGCTTCCGAACCCGGGGCTCACCTCTGCTCCTCGAAACGGCTTGCAGAGCTACACATTTCCGAAAAATGACTACACTGAGGGCTTATGTTATCTTCAAACTTTTCATTGATGTGCTAAGGGCACCAATGTTTCCTGCTTGAAACATGTTCTGCCATATAGCTGCTCGCGTCGGCTTGCCTAAAAGCGGCAAAATCTCCCGCGTTGCTGATGCTTTTGAAGCCCGCTTTCGGTATATGTCCGCTTACTTTTCTTGCTGCTGATTGAGCGCTTTTCTGAAGATACATACAAATTGTACACACACCCGACCCCACACACTCACATTAGCCAATCTAGGCCCGCGGAATAAAACCGGATCGGGGTCACGATGGTGGTGTTCTATACTTAATAAGTCAGCAGATTTTCTCTCCTGACAAACCCGACATTGGCCTCGCTATCCAATATGCTAGTGTCATCTTGAGAGTTGGAGTCCAGCCACTCATCCTCACTGTCACCTCCTCTGGAGCCTTTGTTGTACTCTCTGACTGCAAACTCATCATTTGAAGCCTGGTGCCTGCTCTGCTCGGAAAAAAATTGTTGCACCAAGTTTTCAAGTGCCTGAAGCTTATGTATCACCTCTTGGTTAGACTTTGTACCGCTAACACCTCTACGACGCATCTTCTGTAGACGGATTTCCGAGGGATTAGACCGAAGCCGCCCCACATTATACTTACGGCCCAAGAAATCGTCGAGAAACAAGGAGTCCACCAGTCCGCTTCGAAATCCCAACAATGTGTTTTGGGACTGCTGGGGGGCCAATCGTTTTTTTGGCCGCGGCACTCGACTTGCATTCTTATCTTTTGCTTCAGAGGCAGACTGGTTTCTTTCGCTCAACAAGCTGACTGGATCGTAGGAAGAGTTGGTCCGAAGAGGTACAATCTGTGATCCTCTTCGAGACATCAAGTTCAACGAGCTGCTGTCGAAATCATTATCGTTCAAAGTGCTCAACAAAACCATATCACTATCGGCGTATAAGTCGTCGTCACGATTGAGAAACGTAAAATTCTTCAAGCTCCTTTGCTGTGTCTGGGATATTATTCTATGATCCTTCGTGACTGTCTCGTAGGCGTATATTATCAAGATGATAGGAAGCTTGAATGTCTTGACAATATAGTTGATCCAAGCAACAAGCTTGTTTTCGTTCTTGGGCGACATCTGTAGGCTCGCCCATTTCAAGTATATGATCAAATTGGTGGTTTTTAAATACTCGAATTCTTCTTTGTTCGTTTCACTGACTTTGGCAAAAATGTTACTGAGAACAATGGCCAAAATGGTTGTGACAACAAATTGCATAAGAGACAAAAAGGCCAATTGGACCGATCTCCCCAAAACGTTATATCGTTCCCAGTTATCCCAGACTGCTGGCGTGAACCCGTAAAATACCTTCAACATGGCAAAACCCACCTCATAAATTGACATGTCAATCGTAAGGCTGATGAAGCAAAGAAAAAACCCAAAGATCAATGATATGAAAAGGCAGAACATTGCAATGACATTCCAGGTCATTTTTTTCAATGATAAAATGATCATGTTGAAGAACTCGTAGTTGTTGAAAACAGAAAGCATGCGTGGAAACAATAAAATGGAGATCAAGCTAAAGCAATTGTAGTATGTGCTGCTTTCTATCTTGTCCAACCCATAGAGTATCCTTAGGACAAAGGATATGTCAATGAGAAACACAATCATCATATCCACGTATGTCCAGATGATCTTCTTGAGGAATTTGTACTCAATGTGAAGCAGTTTGACAATGACATCAAAATTGAAGCTTAAAGCCATTACCCAGAACAACCCCGATAGTACTGAGTTCATATCACGACTGTTTGTCTTCAAATTATTCTTGTGCTTGAACACTAGAGCCAAGAACAATAGAGTTAAAAATGCATACTTGAGGTTGATAACCAAAGACTGATACTTGGGCACCACATTTGAGCGGACAAAAATCTTCTTGATAGTGGTTCTGTTGAACCGGTAGTTGACTAACTTGCCCTCAGAAAACGGATCAGGCTTCAAATCATCGATGGGTCCCCGATGGTGATACAGTTCATTTAAATGCTTTTGAGACCGGCAGGGCCGGAGCACATCTGACCAGCTCTGGAGGTCTATATTGTCCTGTTCCTTTACAATGAGTTCCCCATTGTACACCTTTTCCAATATGGCCACGATTGCGGGTTGCGACAAGAACTTTTTAGACTTGGAGAGGATTGAGAGTTCCAAGGTGTTGAAACAATCGAGGTGTGTGGTGTGCTTCAACTGTTCATATTCATTGTGATGTTTCATGGGATTTATAAACAATAAATTGATCCGGTCTTTGGAGTTATACTCTCTAAGCATCCTTATTGCCAAGAGCTCGCAGATGGTGGACTTCGTGATGAGCAAGTCATACATGATCAAATTGTTTTCTGACTGGATCATATACTCGTATTTTAGAAGCAAGAGCACATATACAACGTTCAAGGAGATGTGCTGTCCAGTCTGCTCCTCTCCAGGGAAGGACCCGTACCCATTTGGACCAAGGTGTAGGCTTTCATATGCGTTTTGAGCAGTGTCCGGAGATGCATAGTTTTTGAAGATTCCCTCGAGGGCTCGAAGTCTGCTCAAATCTATTATCCTTGAAACAAGAGGCTTGATTAGGGAAATGCGAAGTTCGGGGGTCTTCAACTGTTCGTACTTGAAGCTATACTTCACGTCTCTGTTTATTAGTTTCTGGATTTGGAAGTAGAGGTATTTGAATTCTATGCGAGGTTGCTTTGGGTCCGGCGGGACATTCAGTGTCTTTACATTGAATAGGTCATTTCGGGAAGCACTAGGGAGTCGAAGCTTGTAGGACATTATTGGATGCAAGTATTAAGTGGTCTCAGCAATGAGCGAGCCCCAGGATGGAACTTTCTGAGCTTTGCCAGGGGTCACGTGTTAGATGGGAATGATATTAGGGATGTCCCAAAACAAAATAATCGATGAATAAATATAGTATATGGGGTATTCCACTAGCTAGGAGGATGTTTTTGCTCGTGGAAGGGAGCTGCTGCGGCATATAGACGTCATACAATGCGAAGCAACGCAACCGCTTCGAAAGAAAACATAAACACGCTTAAAAATAGACTTCGGGCGCACTTCGCGCACACGACTGCAAAACGTCTAGCAACCGTCTAAAGGATCTCCCGGTTGATAAAATTCCATGCCTTCGTGCCGTTTTCCTCGCCTATTATGTCTATCAATGTTTCCCTGGGAAGTTCCACTATGTCTGCGATGCTCTGCACCCTCAGGATCAACGATAAATAATTCAAGTGGGTGATCCCTGGGATTGACTGGAGAAGATCAATGGCATCATCGTTGAAAGCCGGAGGGCCTTCGCTTGTAGATATTGATGCATTGACACCTTTTGAAAGCGCTTCCTCGACATCCGGCTCCTCATGGCTGGCTTTGAGCTCCAAGAAGATTTGTGCGGTTTCATAAGGCGAGGAAGACCATATGACCTTGAGCTTAGGAAAAGAAACCAAGAGCTCTGTGATCTTCAGCTGTATGTCCCTGTTCAGGATTTTCGTGGCTATATTAGAGCTGGCCTTCTGTCCGGGAGACTTGTACTCAGAGAACGGTACAAAGGAAAATGATCGTGACTCGTCAAATTCAATGAGAAGAGTCGGTAGCTCGTAATGCCGAAACATCTGCTCGCACTGCTGATATAGCCGCCCGCTCTTGAAGCTCGAAATTAAATCCGGAATGGCTTTTCTTTCCACGCATATCTTTGGCGATACGATGTAGTCACCCACCGTCAACATGCATGGTAACACCTTGACTCCAACCCGATATAGGAGATTCGGTAACGACGAAGAAAATTCTCTGGTGTCTACCACAATCCTCATTTCATCATTTTCGGTCCTAAAGTTTGCACCTCCTGCGATCCTAGTGTTAACCACCTGCGGTTTTCTGATTTGGAATTTCCAATTGTCTTTCTCTGTCTGGAAATGTTTGCCTAGACTGGCTTTTTCCTTGATGAGCCTCGTGAATGCTAGTTTCTCCTTTCTGATTCTTACCAAGTGAGTTTGCTCTTCGAATGACGTTCCGTAGTACATAAAATACGCTCGTGCGGGCGTGTGAGAATTCATGGCCTGGAACAATTCAACCCGCCGAATAAAGGTTAAGTCGGGGTCGTACATTATGATGTAAGAAGGAGTCAACTCCTGGAGAAGAAACTCATTGGTGTACTTGTCGTAGGTCTCAATAATAATCTGGTTGAATCGCTCGATATGCTCTAGCCCATCAGTGTCTAGACTTGGATCATTCACAAATAGCGACTCCTCTTCTTGAACTTCTTTTACCGGCTCCGAGCCCATTTCCTCCTCAATTTCTCGTTCAAGCTGATTCTTTACCGATGACAATATTTCATCGTCTAGATCAATGGCTCCAGAGTTTCGATCGAAAGTCGTACCAGAGTAAAGCCGAGATACATTAGCTACCGCGGCTGCACCCCTTGTTCGTCTTCTTTTGCTCTGCGGTAGGTTATTTCCACGATTGAAGGACTTAGAGGTATTGAGCTTTTCCTCATCTGAAAGAGAGGGGCTCTCCTCGCTATCGTCCTTCTTTTCGAAGTCTAAGTTGAGCTTCTTTGTAAGAGAAGTGATATTTTTCCATAACATATAGTCATGGAGCTTTGTCACCATGTAGCGCCTGGCCGAGAATGACTTTTTGCCTGTTACAGAGTTTTCCCTCTTTCTGGAGTCAGAGATCACTCGCGTTAACTGTTCGGCTGTTTTTTTGCCCGAGCACATTATCAATACTGGGCCCTCTGATTTCAGGTTATTAAGTGATCGTTCATGCATGATATCATCGATAATTAGTGATAGTTGCTCCCACTTAGGGAGCTCTTCCAAGTTGTAGACCACCTCAGTCGCCATAACCGATTCGTCATTGGTCTCAAGGTCCACCAGTTTCGTTTGAATGTTAACTTTTCCCAAAGCTCTTTCCTTTGCATACGAAATGATCGTAGTAGCCTCATCCATCATCAACCAAGGACTCATGGTGGTGGTTCCCAAGTTGCTGGCAGCGGAGCTGCGAATATTAGAGTCTAGGATGCCTTGGACCCTCTGATAATAGCTGAGAGAATTTTCTTGAAGAAGGCTAGAGAGCAAGTCGATTAACGTTGAGAGATCGTAAACCAACTGCTTGGACGTCCAGGAGATTCTGTGCCATTGAGAATCAAGCGAGAGTCTCACTCTCTGGACAAAATCGTAATCATGGATGTTTTCCATATCCCAATACTCAGACTCAAGGCTAGGATTATGCCTTCTCAACTCATTAAGGCACGCCTGCAAGCATGAGAGGATGGCGGATTGGATCTTGGCCATTTTTGGGGACAACTTCACCGCGACTTCCGTAACTAGGCCATGGTGAGAGCTTCGGGCTGAAGGATATTGTAGCAACAGCTGTGACACACCCACATGGAAACGCGGCCATAGAAAGACGTTCGAGAGTCTGAGGAGCTTTAGTTTTGAGGCGAGCGGGGTGAAGCCAGTGAATGATTCGGGCTCATCAGATATGGCCTTTACAAACCCCCAGTCATTTTTGTCTCTGTATAAGTTAATAATGAATGACTCATTAGAAGTCTCTTTAACACGCTCGCTGTGCATTATAAATATGCCAGTTATGTCACTGGGCCGGATGATCCCTGAGAGCAAGTCCACAACTAGGATACGCGAGCTGATGGAGATAACTCCCCCTTCTTCGTAAACGGATCTCCGTCTTGTTGTAGTGGTAATATCGGAACCAGTAACCACTCTCAAAGGGGCAGTCCATTCGTCTTCGTCGTCACAGAGCGTTTCCTTTAGGGATGCATTCATCCATCGAAGCTCCATCATGGCGCTAGTGAGCTGCACAATCTCATCGTCCTTGGCATTAAGAATAATCACCAAGCTCTTCTTTTTGTGGACTGCGTTTCCATGCTCTAAAGATACTGAGGGCGTGCTCAACGCGAAGAGAATGTTAGCCACAAGAATCCCACACCCTAGGCCTCTGCCCAAAATTAAAAGGCCGTCTTTGCTCAAAATTGTTTCGGCAATCTCCTGGTAAAAATGTAGTGGCAAGTTGCAGAAGATCTCCTTTGAGTCATAGATGGGTATGGACAGATTCTCTTTTTCACGAACCACAGGAATGGACTCCGCTTGCTGAGAACCTTTCTGGTTGAGCTGTTCATCGTAATATTTCTTGGTGAGCTCGGCTGAGATCTCGATCGGGGGTAGATCTTGCTCCACCTCGTCATTGTTCGCAACTTCTGCTACTTCTTGGTTGTCAGTGGTGGAAGTGAGATCGGTCCCATCGTATTCTTCATCTTCCGGCACAAAAAGCATCGAGATTCCAATGCTGTTCAGAAGCTGCTCTTAGTCTAGTGTCTAGAGCTCAGCGTCTGTGGAAGTTGCACTTGTGCGCTACACTGATTAGATCTGAGCGCGAGTGTTGCTGCAGTGCCCGGTGATTTGAGGCTGTAAAGAGAACACTTGCCTTTTGTAAGTTTTTTGAGACGAATTAAAGGCTCCAGGCTCAATAAAATAGGAGAAATATTCGCGATTTTTGTATGGTTTTTGTGCAACTTATCCCGCTTCTCTACTCTTCAATCTGAGGTTGTGCTGCATATAGAGCAGTGTCTGGGTTGGTTCTGGAGCATCATACCCGGAGAGCATCACAAGGACATCACCCAGAGCACTAACACTCCAGAGCCTCAAGACCCTCCATTGTTGGTGTGTGAATCAATCTGTGCCATGTATATCTGGAAGCGCCGCTGACCTTCCATTGAATTTGTCTATACTTTCGTTATCTACACACATCTTGAAACGCCAGACGCGTGTCAGCCAACGCCATGACGCAACACAGTGGAGCCTTTGTGGTGAAACACTACGAAAACCAGGAAGAGACAAAGCTTGATTATCAGCTAGTTTGCCGTATACTACGAATCGAAAATGTCTCGGAATCAAAAGAAAAGACCTTAGAGGAGTGGAAATTCTTGCACAACCCTAACACAGCGTTATTTGAGCGCATGGAGCATGTCAGCAGACCCATAATATATGACATAGATTTGGATGCTCCGGAACACGACCTGAAGCCTCGAGCTTCAAAAGCCACTCACAAGCTTCTACTAGGGGACGGCTCAGAGAATTACTTCTATGGCATTGAGATGGAGGAACTAGGGTTCTTGCACCCCGCTAAGCCCCTAACCAATAACCCGTTGCCGATTCCGTTGGGTGGTCAGCTAGTTGTGAAAAGGGGCACTACAGTTCTGTACGGAATGCTTTTACTCCGAAATGCTGATGTCATGTACACTCCGCCCGACCTCGGCTCAAATTTGGCACTGCTGCTTAATAGCGGAATCGTCAAAAAGTATATAGATGTTTTAGAGTCTGCTCTCCGAGATCTCAAGCCGAGATCTTGACCTCTTGGCCTAGTTCTTTAAGTGATGCAAGGTGGACTCATAGTTTTGAGCTGACCTTGCGTGTGAGTCAGTTTTCTAGCAAAGTATTCCATAATGCATACTCATCCGTGAAGTCGTGGTGGATCATGCTTATCAAGTAGTAATCTTCGTTTATCGAGTTCAAGAGCTTGTGACTCACTGAGTCCCTTTTGTAGCATCTGGCCCACTCAATCCACAATAAAAAGGCTTCATCGTTCCACGCCTTGAACGACTCGTAGTCAATGATGGTAGGTTGCAAGATCTCTTTGGATGGAAACACACCCCAGGTGACTGCAGTTTTGCTATTTTGATTTTCGCCGATGCGTAAATTAGAATAAATGTGGCCTTTGGAGTCTCCACGATAGAATGTTATACTTTGCTCCTCAATGAGTGGTTTCAAGCGAACAGAGAGCTTGGTATCCCATTCGACTTTGGGGATGAAAAACTCAACAAACCCCTTCTGAAAAAGATATCCGTGAGAGGGCCCCCAGCCGAAGAGTTTATCAGAGGATTCGCAAGCATTGACGGCAGGTTGTGAGGCCAAAGTAAACCAGCCTCTATCGTTGACTTCAAAAAGCTCCTCTTGAATCAAAGCCGTCTCAGTCGAAACTCCTTGATCTGCCCATGGCAAAACATCGATTCTGCCTGATAAATAATCTTTGAACAATTGTGATATGTCTTGCTCCGATGTAGGAGATCCCCAAGTTTCGAGAACCTTTTCTGTGCTGTGTAGTTTCAAATTTGGTCCATATCCGTCGATTTCGCCGTACGCAGGAGAATTCGAATCTCCGAAACGACCATTCGTGAATTCATCCCACGTAGCGTCTTTACCCAAAGCCCCTTTTCCTGTACTTATGTCGACGATGGCTTTACGGTCATTCCTTAAAGCTCTGGATATCGATGCGATTCGAGTATCTTTTATAGTTTGGCTCTTCCTGTTCAGATAACTTTCTTGCGTGGCCTTCACAGCCAAGTCATCACCGTCAGAGTCTGATCCCACTGCATCCTCGTGGTCAACTGCTGGTTCGGGCAACTGCTGCCTGAATAATTTTGAATTTTCAACAATGTATGCGACAGACTTCTCCAAGTTGAGGGTATAGAAATGATAACCTTTAATCCTGCTCTCAGTTCTCGAATCTATCTGGGCAATCATGTCCGTAAGAATGTCAATACCAATAGATTTAACCATATTATCGTCGTTCCCAGGAGCTTCAAGTCTCTTAGAGATATCCCGGGGCACGCGAGCATTAGACAACTTGGTAGACCGAAGAAATACTTTGTGAGTGGTAATGGGCATCAATCCAGGGATGAGAACCGTGTTAGCTAGTTCTGGTACCGACCGGAGCATTTTTTCGTAGGCAACAAACTTGTCCACATCAAAAAACAATTGAGTGATGATGAAGTCAGCACCTGCCTTCACCTTTTCAATCAAAAAAGGAAGGTCTTTTCTGGGATTTTGCTGCGTCTCGCTGGTGCTATCCGTGTGACCCTCCGGGTACCCCGCAACACCTATGCAGAAGTAGTCGCCATAGCGCTCTTTGATGTATTTGACCAAATCAACAGCGTTGGTCAAATCACAGTTTGGCGTCCAGTATTCCCTGGTTCGAGGGGGATCGCCCCGGAGCGCCAAGATATTTCTGATGCCGGCGGTTTTTGCTCTCTCCAACGCATCGTCGATTACCTCTTTGTTGGTATTTGTGCATGTCAAATGCAAGACTGTAGTAATCCCCAACTCTTTCTGGCATGTAGCTGCGAGATCCAATGACTTTTGGCTAGTGGACCCTCCTGCCCCCCAAGTTACGGTGATGAAAAGAGGGTTCAAAGCCATCATTCTGTGTAATCTGGCAAGAAGGTTTCTGAAGCCTGTATCAGTCTTTGGAGGAAAGAACTCCAACAGGCAGAACTTTTCATTGGGCCCTAAGGCCTTTATGCTTTCTATAACTGTTGTCATGAAACTCGGTACTGGCCTTTCAGGTGGAGTGTGCTAGGCGGAATCAAGGGTTCGCTTCGATTTTTTGCGAGCATCTCCACTCGTTAGCATCGGCGCATTCCGCTGTATGTAGTCTCTACACGGCTCAATTGAATACACCAGAGACATCCTGAAGGTGCCTGATATTTCGCTATACAAATGCTTCTCCTATTCTGCATATTTGAATAGTAACAGACAGTGTAAGATCTATCTTAGGTTGCCACAGAGGCAACCTCCGAAGGCTCCTACCCCACCACGCACCTGCGATGGCTCTCGTGCTAGAAGAATGCATGGATGAAATTGATTGATTAATTAACACCAAGCTGATCAGGTTCACAGGAATCTCCATCAACATATTCAAGTATCAAGCACAAGCACACAAATTGTGACCCTTGGAATGTCCGTCTAAACCGCACTATATTCCCCTCGATTAGAGTTTCCCGATACCTTCTCGATGATCTCCTTTATGAAGCTTGGCAAGCCTTTCAATAGATCCGTAAAGTTCTCCAAGACCTCTTTCAATGCCGACCGGAAGTCAATGGAGTTGCCCTTACTATATTGGAACCAGGCGCCTCCGATTATGTAGATGCTCAAAAACAACACCATGAAGATGAATATCCACGTGAACCAGCCCCATGATTCACTATTGTCCTTCTTCTTCTCGGGAGTCTTCTTCTTATTATCACCGCTAGATATGCATGCAGCAGGGGTCCGCATTTCACCTCCAAACGTCTTTCCATCCCACTCCAAGATCTTGAGCTTATTTTCGTTTTCTGCCCCACTTTCAACGCACACAAACTTAATTGTAGCATCCACCAATATGTCTCCCCAGCTGACACTCTTGTAGGAGATGGATATTCCCTTTTCGTTGTTGACGCCCTCATTGGTGAACGGCAAGTAGTTTATTTGAGAGTTACCGCTGACGTCAATCACTTCGGACAAGAAGGTCTTTCCATCAACACTAACTCTGGTAAGACCACACAAGTCTGCATTTTTCGGACAGTCTGCTTCACTGTCAAGGTTCTGACAAATTCCAATGCTCCAAGTGGAAGTCGTTTTGGATGGAGGCGTGGACCTGGTAACCTCAGCCAGGTAAGCACCCTTTATTGAGTCAAAATCATACTGTGCCAATTCCTTGGCTCGACAGTCGAAAGCTGAAACCAAAGTGAAGCATAGCCCTACCAAATAGAGTACTTTCATTGTTCTGTCGCTGTTAATGCTCCGTTTCCAGTTTCAAAGCTCGCACCTTGATATCGGTGTACGGGTTGCTTGCGCGCTCTGCGGCTGCTGCCGGTACACCACACTCTACCGAAAAGCTCCGACAAGCTGTCAAAAGTCGGTGTGACATGTGGCTTGACAATGCGACATGATGATACGTGCCTTCTCGTGAAGCCATCTTTTCCTTCTCCCCATAAGTAGCTCCATATTTATTTTGCACTCGAAGCAGGTTTTCTTATAGTTCAAGGCGTTTAGTCCTCAGGACTCTTTTCCTGCTGGGCTCAAATTCCTAGTGTTCAAGATTTTGCGACATACAATCATTTTTAGATATATCAGGAAATTTCCGTGAATTTTCGACCATGTTCGTTGCTCAATGAATGATCTTTAACGTGAATTCTCAGATTTCGTGGTCTTCAAGTGTACCACCACTTCTGAGCATGCCGCAACGTGTGTCGTGACTTGTATGAATGTCACGAACCTCTTTTTTACTATAACATCAACACACTTGTCTAGCCTATTTTAAATGAGAGTTTTCTCAACTGTGCGTTCTCTGGCCATGTCACTCACTCTAAATGACCAATTGGCCTTTCGGTGTCACGTGGATATACCCGTCGCATTTGTTTCTCGGCCGATTAAAGTTGCGGCCGGTCTCCGCATTAACCCCCCTCATGTTCCGAGGCTCGCTTGGCCATGTGCGATTCGCCGCACTCGGGAATGGCCCTGTCCCGAGCACCATGATATAACATGATGTATTTATACCGATACTTTTCCCCATCTCGCAACGGAATTTTAATTTTGCCAGAATCATAGGATAATTTACTTGGCTAATCTTTTTTGAACTTAGAATGGTGAAAGTTACAATATGCGGAGCCGCCGGCGGAATCGGCCAGCCTCTATCTATGCTCATGAAGCTCAACCCCAATGTGTCCCACCTTGCGTTATTTGACATTGTCAACGCCAATGGTGTAGCGGCTGACTTGTCACACATCAATACTCCTGCTAAGGTGACAGGCCATCAGCCTAAAAGCAAGGATGACAAGACGGCCCTCAAGGAAGCCTTGCAAGGCTCGGAGATCGTGGTGATACCTGCCGGTGTGCCAAGAAAGCCTGGCATGACCCGGGCTGACTTGTTCAACATCAATGCGCTGATCATCAGGGATTTGGTGGCCGAGATCGGCAAGACGTGTCCAAACGCTGCTATATTGATCATCTCCAACCCGGTCAATGCCACTGTGGCTATTGCTGCTGCTGTATTAAGGAAGTTGGGTGTATTTAACCCACGCAAGTTGTTTGGAGTCACCACTTTGGACTCTGTTAGAGCAGAAACCTTTCTTGGTGGTTTGATTGATGAGTCACCCGAATCGCTCAAGGGCAAGATTTCCGTCGTTGGTGGTCATTCTGGGGATACTATCGTGCCTCTCATTAATTTCGACTCTTCCATATCTGGCAAAGTCAAAGGCATAAGTGAGACAGACTACAAAGAATTCGTTCACAGAGTCCAGTTTGGTGGTGATGAGGTGGTCAAGGCTAAGAATGGAGCTGGTTCTGCCACATTATCGATGGCCTATGCTGGTTATAGGTTCGCGACTTATGTCATTGACTCGTTCAAGAACCGTGCTACAGTCCAACTTCCTGATTCGGCTTACATCTACTTACCCGGTGTTGATGGCGGTCTGAAATTATCATCTGCTCTTGGGGGAATCGACTTCTTTTCTGTTCCTGTGCACTTACAATCCGGGCAAGTGGTCTCCTTTGAAGCCCCGGCAAAATTGATTCATACGGAAAAGGAAGAGCTGATGATCAAGGTGGCGCTTGAAGGCTTAAAAGCTTCTATAGCTCAGGGAACTAACTTTGTGGAAGGGTCGAAGTTATAATCACTGTTATTAGTTTACGTCCATGTATAAATGGTAAATCGTTAAGTTGACATGCGGGGCATCATTACATACATCCCTATACAACTAGTGCAACCCAAGCTTGTCCATTCTCACTTGAACGGCGTTGCGGTGCGCCTCTAGCCCTTCCACTGCAGCCAAGGTCATGACAGCGTTTCCGATGCTCTTCAATCCCTCCTGCGTGACGTTTTGAGCAGTAATGAATTTTTGGAATGTGGCCGTGTTTACTCCAGAGTATTGTCTGGCGTAACCGTATGTAGGCAATGTGTGGTTCGTACCACTGGAGTAGTCACCACAAGATTCTGGGGAAAGGGCCCCCACAAACACCGAGCCGGCATTTTCAATATGGGAAGGCACAAAGTTCTCAGCTTGATCGATTTGCAAAATCAAATGTTCGGGCGCATATTGATTGCTCAACTTGAATGCCTTTTCGTAGCTCTCCACGAGAAGCGTGAAAGAGTGTTCCAAGCATTTGGCCACGATTTTCTTTCTAGGCAAGACCTCTGCCTGACGGCGGACAGCAGCATCGAATTCCGCAATCTTCTTGTCGCTGAGATCCACTCCGATCAATATGACCTGGGAGTCCACACCATGTTCAGCTTGCGAGAGCAAGTCACTAGCAACAAAGTCTGCGTCTGCATTTTCATCTGCAATGACCAACACTTCCGATGGTCCTGCTGGCATATCAATGGAGCATAATGCTTGCGTATCGTTTTGGACATGCATTTTTGCAGCGGTGACAAACTGGTTTCCGGGCCCTAATATCTTGTCACACTTGATTACAGACTCCGTGCCGTAGGCCATGGCAGTAACGGCCTGGGCTCCACCAGCCATGAGAATTGCGCTGGCTCCAAGCTTGTGAGCGACGTAAACAACTTCCGGTGTCAATCTTCCGGTGCCTCTCGCAGGCGGAGATGCCAAGATTATGTTCTTGCACCCAGCAACCTTGGCAGGGACTCCCAACATCATGGCAGTGGATGGCAAAACTGCGGTTCCTCCAGGAACATACAAGCCGACGTTCTCAATAGCCTTGGCAAAGCGGGAGCAGAACACACCCCTCGCGGTCTCCACGGTCATTACCTCTTCGGCAGGTAATTGAGCCCGGTGGAATTTTTCGATGTTTGCCATGGACAAGTCAATAGCATTCTTCATCTCTTCTGATATCTGCATAAGGTCATCTGGGAAAGGAGCTTTGAGAACTGGTGTCTTCAAATCCACTCCATCAAACTTGCTGGTAAGCTCGAGTAATGCTTTGTCGCCGTTCCTTTGGACATTATCTATGATCGGTGAGACTAACTTCATGATATCTGCAGTCTTTTGAACTGGCCTTTTCAAAGCCTTGGCGATTTCCAGCTCTGAGGCATTTTTGGTATCGATAGTGAGCATCTTGTACGTGGAAGAAGCCTCCTTTTTTTGATCCTCGGAACTCTCCTGGATGTATTTTTTCTTGGCATCACCCTTTCGCCTGGTTACCTTGAGACTTTTCTTGTCCAAGTTTCTTTCAATGTCTGCCAAGCGCACGCCGTGTTTGACGCAATAAGTCATCGTAAAGTATAAGAGATCCGCAGCCTCCCAGGCTACTTCGTCGTTGTTGCCCGGCTTCTCTCCGGCTTCGATGAGCTCATCAAGCTCTTCTCTCATCTTGGCGAGTAAGAGTTTATCGTCTGTAAATAGGCGTTGGGTATACAGACCCTCGGGGGCATTTTCCTTCCTGTCGGCCAAGGTCAAATCGAGCTTAGCCAATCCGGATCCAGGGCTCTCGGTCGCCTGCGCCAAGTCTCCATCGTGAAAGCAGGTGTTGTTGCTTGGGTTGTGGCAAAATCCAAATCCTTTTTTATTCTCGACAACGAATTTCACCACGTCATTATCGCAGTCTTTCTCCAAGCGCAACAATTTTTGCGTGGCCCCAGAAGTCTTTCCTTTGTACCATAATTCATGGCTTCTCTTGCGGGATTGATACACACCTTCTCCATCGGCAATGGCCGCTTTTATGGACGCCTTCGAAGAGTAAACCACTCCTAATGCGGTATTTTGTGGTGCATCTGTGACCACCAATGTAGTATAGAGGCCATCGTGGCGGTCCGTTACCAAAGTCGCCGTGAAGACATCCGACACAGAAATCTTCCCTGCAGCATCCTGCTCCGTGGACAATTTGGACGATTCCACAACTAGCGTGTAGCCCTCCTTGGCCAAGCTTAAAGCCAGTTCAGAGGTGGTCTCTCCTGTATAGTAGACAGGCTTATCACCGTTTGAGGAGTACGCATTGAACGTCACAGAATCGAACCGTTTCTTTACAGCGAACGATGCCTTGCTGGAGAGAAACTCTGGCGATGCTTCATCGACCTCCACTATGAATCTGGCGGAGGGAAGGCCGGCGGCAACGGCCTCTTCATACTGCTTGGTTGAAACAATAATTCTCTTTGCACCAATATTAAGAAACTCAATGATTGTGTCTAACGACGTATCACCTCGAGAGGCGCCGATAAAGACGTCCAAGAAGTGAGGGAACGCGTTCAATGCATGCTTAACAGGCTTGAGTGAAGAAGCGTCCACCAAAATTTTCCCAGTAACAGCAAGTCTTCCGATAGCCTCTTCAGGTGAAATTATGGGTAACAATGGGAACGTCATGGTTCTATCAAAGTGAAGTGCTAGGTCGTGCTAAGAAAGACTACTATCAAGAAGCAAAAACTCTGGCGAGTTCGCATAGTGAGTCATACAGTGCTTATCGCGCCCGACTGGGCCCGCGCTATAAAAAAGCGCTTTTTCGAATGCAACAAATCTTTGCATCATGCTACATTAGCCGCATGCAAAATTTGGACTGAGTAGCGAATCAGTATTAAAATGTGAACTCTCCGCGGAATTGGTTTAAATCCATGCCAGGCTTAACTAATTCAACCAAGTCCCGCCGATCCAGTGCAATGAATGCTCTTTTCAACGTCTCCGTGAGAGAGGACGACTGATTGTGATTGAGGTTGGCCTCGCTTCCCTCGACCTCATGCATGGCTAAGCCACTGAGTAAATGCTCTGCAGCCTCCTTGTAGCATCCTATGTTGATGCATGACACTCCTAGATTGTAACGGGCCCGGACAAAAGTGGGCTTCAACTCCAAGGCCTTGAAGTAGGCATTCACTGCCTCCTCAGACCTGTTCAGGTTGGCAAGAGATGCCCCCAAACGATTCCACAACACCGCATCATCTGGTCTAATGGATAGTGCTGCCTGGAAACAATCAATTGTCTTGTCGAAATCTTCATCAGCATAGAATAGAACCCCAAGTCCCATTTGAACATCTGCATCCATATTTGCCAGGTTGGGAGATAATTGTGCGGCTTGAATGAAAAGCTCGGTCACTCTTTTGTTCAAGGTGAACCTGTCCTCATCAGTGATGACATCATTCTCCTGTCGAGCTTTCTCGACAACATTAGGGTATTTGGTGGAAATCCATCGTTCTAGAGTAGCAAAAGCAGCGTTATCATATCCTTCATTGATGTATGAGATGGCCAAGGTCATTAAGGCCTCGGAGTTTTCGGGGTGCAACTCCAAGCATTTCTCCAACGCGGTGATTCCGGCGATTTCCTTCTCATTTTGCGTTTGAACTTCTCCTAGCTTGAGCCATGCCTCGACCCGTCCAGAGTCTTTGGTAATAGCCGCTTCAAAGGCCAAAGCTGCCTCGGAGAGCTTCGCACCATTCTCCATTAATTGAAGGCCGATCTCGTATGGATCCTGGTCTGCGGGCAAGTCCAAGAACTGGTTCAGTTCTGCATTTTCGAATTTGTAGTCGCCAAAATTTGCTCTAGTAGATGCATACTTAGCAAAGTCTCTCTCCCATTGCTGCATATCAGGAGGAAGTGTTCTCTCCTGGCTCTTTTTGAAGTCTTCGTACTGTTGGGTAATAAAGTCATTTTCCACTGCATCCAGGTTCAACAGATCCCACACTTCTTGAAATGTTGCTTGGTACTTGTCATCAATGACTATGTCTTCATCCGGAACAGAATCTTTGGTCGAGCTTTCCTGTTCCACCTCCTGGGCTGACTCGCTAAGCTCTTCGATTTCCTTGAAACGATCGTCCCAATCCACCCTTGTTTCCTCCTTCTGAACAGGCTCAGCCATACTCCCCCGAGTTACCATCTGCGATGCCCCCATCATAGGACGATAGCCTCCCATCATTTGCATAGGCGTATTTTGCATGCCCAGGTACTGGTTGTGATTGTGAGACTGCATCTGCAGAGGGGAAGCCCGGTATTCGGCGCTCCATTGAGAGGTATTGCGTTGCGTGTGGGGCATCCCCATGGCTTGCGGATTGTTAGCCGGGGATTGGGACTGGAAGTCTTGCAGCCAGTTGCTTTTCTGGCTAGGCGACTTGTTGGAGATCATGTTGAGCTCGTGATGTATTGGCTGAAACTGGAATGCGTTGGGCGAGCTGCTGCCTCCAGACATGAACCGCTCCATATCCCTTTGGTTCATCATGTTGTCCATTTTGAAGTTTTGGCCGCTGTTTATCGGCGCCTGGTGGGTTTGCCTTTGAAGCGATCTGTCCTGTTGGGAGTGCTTACTAAGCTGAGCCACGGCGTTGCCGTTGACCGAACAATCGGAACCACCTAAAAACGACATCTGTGGTTGGTTGTGTTAATAATTTGTCCGACCTCAGAATAGCGAGAGGGCGTGAGAGCAGGCAAATGATGAGCTTAAGAGAATGGGATTTTCTCCACAGTTGAGACATTGTCCGCGGAAGGTGTGCACATGGCCGCGAAGCCGTGGTCTATCTTGTGATCCGTGACGCTCACTCGGCGGTAAAGGCTAGCCGAACAAGAGTCACATGGGTGAGCCATCATTTCATCGCTTACGCCTTACAATCTACGCGAGATTTTCGGGATTTCTGTTTCACGGATATTCTTGCCCGCCCTTATATACTTGGTCACCAGTCCATGGCGCTCTTAGTATTCTCACCCGAAGCACACTCCAATTTGTTGCATAAGTCGTTGAGTTCCTGCACATCCGCATTGGCGGAGCCACCTCCGATCTTGGCGGGGTCCACCACGCCACCTCTCTTCTCTTCTAGCGCGAAATGCTCCTTCACCATGTCTCTCACTACACTCTGGTAATACAAGACTCCCTTCTCCTTAAGCGGGTGCAAGTACCCGGAATCGTAGATCCCTTGATTCAAGTTCTTTTGCGTCAAGACACACAAGTTGAAGTCCTCCAACTCGACCAATTGCAAGAAGTCGATGAACTCCTTGGCTTCAGCAGGGGGCAAGCCCTTCTTGGTGTATACGTCATACTGCAAGATGGTATCGCTGGGGCTTATGGGCAAAACACGGATCGAATACCATGCAGGAGAGTAGCAGTTGATGCCGTTCGAGGGAAAGTTATAGAGCCACAAGCCATCGAAGTCTCCACCCACATTCTTCTTCACTTCGGGCTCCTTCATACTGGCGGCCGAGCTCTTTCTTCTAAACGGGAACCATGAACCTTCGTCCGGCATGTCCGTGGCCACGGGCGCCTGTGTCGTGCGGACAATATCTGCGTAGTGTCTGCAGTATCTGGTCTTTGGTACCACTTTGTAGGTCTCCATTCTGAAGGCAGAGTTCAAACCAGGGTGCGCAGTGGGGCAGTGGTAGCATTCCTGGTATCCGTCCATCAAAGTCTTCCAGTTGAAGTTTCCTCTCAATTCATAAGACATGTTGTACTCGTAGTCTGAGAAGTCGAACTCCTCCATTTCTTTCTCAAGGCCCTCAAAAAACTTGTCAAAAGGCATAAATTGCTCATCGTCATTGCAGAAGTTCACGTAAATGAGCCCTTGTGCAGTGATGTGGGTTCTGATTTCGAACAACGAGTTCTCCTCCTTCTTAAAGCCCTCAACCTCCTCAAAGTGAGGAGCCTTGATTAAAAGGCCATCTGCGTTGTAGGACCACCCATGATACTTGCAGCCGAGAACCGTTGTGGAGCCCTGATCTTTTCTCACAATAGGGTAGGCTCTGTGGCGGCATACGTTGTGAAAGGCTTTGATGGTTCCCCCCTTGGTTAGGATTAGAAAATACTGCAAACCGGTCACAGTAAATTGGAAATAGTCGCCAGCTTTCTTGAACCTCGAGCTATGTGTGCAAAAGAGCCAAGATTTGTGGAAAATGGCTCTCTTTTCCAACTCGTACACCTTGTCAGAAGTCCACCAAGACGCTGGCAAGGTGTGCTCACCAGGCATCAACTTGCTTGCAGGTGCGGACTCGAGCTTTGGAACGACTGGAGTGGCTGTTTGAATGGGTGCCATTTTGTGTTAAATCGCTGAGATGATGCCTCGAGATTCTTGGTCGCCATCATATTTATTTGTGGTCATTGTTATCTAAATCTCGAGCCCGTGCCTGCGTAAAATCTCTTGTCTCATTGGTTTACCTGAGTTAAGCGAAATCTTCCCTTGTAATCCCCGCTTCAAGCCCGCGCCAGCCCAGTAGTGCACGCACGCGCATATCTTATCAGAGATAACAGGCACCGCGTATTTTAACTCAATTTTTGCAATAATTCATGGAACCGCACTATCTCCTGCGCAACATCCAGATCAATACTCGATGCGATGATTGTGTTGAGCACGAAATCGCTTTCTGGTTGCACTCGATAGAGATCAACCAATTCTAGGAATTTTTCCGCGATATCCCCAGGGCTCTCCAATTCATGCCTTTGGATTGCTGTTTTCAACACCACGGCGTGGGCCAATAACGAGTTGATCACCACTAATGACTTGAAGCCAACGTAAGACAAAACCTTGTGCTCCGCATCTTGCCTCAGGAACTTAACAGATTCAGTTATGGAAGAAATGGTGTTTTTGGCAAGATTGAAAAGCAAGGGCCGTATGTTCCCCACAAGCCACGAGAATGGAAGCCATACCAATGGCTCGTTAAGGTCTTCAAGCGATATTGAGTCAATTAAAAGTTTGGCCCCAAATAATGCCTGGAGAACAGTAGAAGACCTCTGCAAAATAAAGCTTGTGAATTCGACCCCGCTCATCGTCAAGGGGATCACGCTCATGAATAGCTTAAAGCACCGCGTGTAAAGAATGCCTTCTTTTCGGGCTTCCTTGTCACTGCCGAGATACAAATCCAATAAATTCAACGTCTCGTTGACATCATCATCCGTGATCGACTCTTTGATCCCGTTCACATTTGAGAAAGCTGAGTTATTTATAGAGCCGGAGAGCAATGCCTGGAATAGTGCTTTGTTCTTTGGCTCTCTAACCAAAAGCTTCACAAAGCAATCTACCGCAAAAGGTAGGTAGGAATATGTAGCTAGTGAGCAACTAGGGATCGAAACCTTGTTCACCGTTCTATCCATACCATCCGTTAAGTTTGGACCAAACGATGAAAGCAAAATGAATATCAAGAAGGCTTCTTCGAGTGTGTCAAGCTCCATGTTGTTCGCGTTTCGATCCAACATTAATAAGCAATCTTTCAACAAGCACAACCTTTTTCTCTCGAACGTAAAAGCCTCCAGATTGGCAGCCACAGACTTCACGATCTTGAATATAAACTTTTTGAATGACGGGCTATTGGACATGAAATCAGAGCTTTCATCTGTGAATGAAAGGTTCCTCAATGTCATGGTGGTGGTAATCAAGCTATCGACTAGAAACACATCATCATTTGACGCTCCCTTAGTCTGCACCTTGCTGAAGTGGTACTTATTCTCATCTCGAAAATTGCGCAACGAGGACATAAAGTCTGGCAATTGGAATTCTGTAATCTTCGGAATCACTTCTACGCGAGATGGCGAAGTTGATGTTATTTCTTCTGGCGTGAGCAATTCATCAATGTCCATGTCTGAATCCTCGTCTTCGATCACTTCACCTGTTAAAGAGTCCACCACATAATTAACGTCTTCACCTCTCATGCTATTGTTCCCAACATACTTTTGAAATATGTCGTCAATCACATCGGGTTTGCTAGCAATTTCTACCTCATAATCATGCTTGTTAAACACCTGGTGCGTAATTTGGTCCAAAAGCTTGGTGCCCAAATTCACTAATGCATCCAATAATTCAGGAGCATCTGTGAGGCTAAAGTGAAAGCTTGCATCGGTAGTGGTAACAAGAAGAGTGTTTAGTGCAGATGACACCTCACCTGAATTGTTGGGAGTATAGCTTCTCAAAGCCATTATCAAAGCATGGATATTCAAAGACCCAAGCTCGGGAGCGAAAAGATATACGGGCTTCGTGAGGTCTATCTCATCTCCCAACTCAGAGATTCCCTTCAAGAACATCTTCCCATAAGAATCCAGCTGCTTCTTAATCGGGACGTACTTTCTGATCGTGTTGGGAGTTGTATTGTCTTGAGCATTTGAAACCTTTTTTGAGTTCATTTTGGGAGTCTTTTGTTGAGACTGCGATGCTCGTTTCGAGTTTCTTGATTGTGGCGATGAGGTGGAAGGCCTCTTCAGTTGTAAGCGGGGCGATTCGTTTTTCCCTGGTGACATCTGTGTTCCCTTTATGGGTATACTCGATATCGGAGGAGAGGCATTCGCAAGGTTAGATGCTTTCGACGAGGAACGGTTAGGCGGTGATTTCATGACTTCAGGTGACTGTATTTGCCTCAGTACAGGCTCAGCCAAGTTGTGGAATTCTGATTTTTGGCTTTGGAACTCATTAGGCATGGCTTGCATAGAAGTTGACATGGGGGTCTGCGCCTGTTGAGATTGCGGAGTCGATGAAGCCGTCTGGGGTTTTTGCATTTGCTGCTGTTGCAAGCGCATAAATAGTTGCCTTTGGAATTGAAGTCTTCGGCTTTGAATGTCTTTCTGTCCTTCTTCTGTCAGCGTGTACTGTTCATACGGGAGCACGTATTGCAAATAGCACGACGCCAACTGTTTCTCAACCTGTTGCTTAGCCTTATGGTTGGTTTGGAAATCAAAGCCCTCAAACAACCCGAGCTTATGGCAGATAGAAGACCATTCAGTTATCTTACTAGAATTCTGGTTTAGCATTTGAAGGTTCTTGAGCACCACCTGCATGCCTCCAATTTTTCTGCCAAGCATCTGCAAAGCAAGCAAGTTGACCTTCTTGTTATTGATCACGGGAAACTGTGTTATTGGCGTTCCGCGTCGCGCCATAAAGTCACTGAGGGTCATTTGAAATAGCTCGTGTTGTAACTGTGCAATTTGTGCTGGACTAGGCTTTGAGCCCAAAACCCCCTGAGCCTGTCCCGCCTGTCCCGCTAACATAGGGTTAATTTGCCCTTGAGACCCTTGGCCATACGAGTTTTGTATTACTGCGGCTGAGTTATGACGAGATCCAAACTGTCCTTGGTTGTGGGGGTTCTCGCCAGCCATTGGACCCTGGACCATGTTATTGAACGGCTCTTGAGGCATTCCTCCGATTCCATTGGCCGGATTCGGTATGCCGTAGTTTTCTCCACCCACTTGCTCTGGTGCCCGCTGCTGTGGTCCTTGTCCTCCATCGTGAGAATGCTGCTGTTGTAGTTGTTGGTGTTGTTGTTGTTGTCGTTGATGTTGTTGATGTTGTTGCTGTTGTTGATGTTGTTGCTGTTGCTGATGTTGTTGATGTTGTTGATGTTGTTGTTGTTGTTGTTGTTGTTGTTGTTGTTGTTGTTGTTGTTGTTGGCGATGAAGCATTTGCTGGTGCATAACTTGCTGACGCATTCTAGATAGTTGCTCTTTTTGTTGTAATGGATCTACTTTTGGAGATGACAAATGTCCAGTTTTCAGGGCCAAGGCCGCGGCCTGGCTAAGGGATTCTGGTTGCCTGGCATACATTGGAGAATTTTTGCCGTCGAAATTTGGAGCATGCATTTGACCTGGGGCACCGATTTGTTGATACTCTTTTCCTTCGAAAATTGTTTCGTCTTTTTGAGGCTGCATGGGTGGGGCCAAGTGTTGCTGGTGTCCTTGGTTGGCTTGTTCGAATGAACTGGAAGGACCATCTTGGGGCCTTCGGGTGAAGTCATCAAATATAGCACCGGCGATATCGTCCTCACTTCCTTCATTGTGCCCCAGCTGGAATGCATCTTCATTGAACCAAAAGTTCGACATCGGGTTAGGACTTGGCTAATGTTTGGATGATGGTTTTTGGTTACAGCTGAAAGACGCGCGTCACGTGAAACCACCGATACGCGGGGCCGAACTCTGTACCGCGCGCATGGTATTTGATGAACCATCATGTCATCAATTTTATCCTGCTACAAGAGCACCGTGGGGGAACTGAGATCTAACTCAATGTGCTTTCAACAAGCACTTTCGTCCATCTGGATACCTCTCGAGTGCCCATAAGAGCCCATCACCCGTTACATCACCTAGAATATCAGCTAAATTATCACCTGTTATCACCTAAAAGATCACCAGAAGTACCACCACTTCTTGAGACGTTTCGATAATGCCTTATAATGCTCCATTTCACCCCAGCAATCCCTACCATACTCACAGCCTGCCATGTTAATCACAAAGTCCCCCTCCTTGTAGAAGAACTGGGGGTCGTTGGCCATGTCAGCGCAAGCTCCTGGAGGAAAAGCGTTCACCTCTCTCAAGGGCAAGAAGCCTATTCTCTCTCGAATCCAAGGCTGTGTGGCGTACAACGATTCCAATGCGTCCTGCTCTTTGTGTTCCCACTTCATATGCATTTGCTCATACATTGCAGGGTCCCACCAAATATCCAACAACATCTCAGACCATGAGGATCTTCTCATCAAGAAGGAGCCCAAGTTGAAGCCGCCGCAATCTTGGGTTATGACCATGTCTATAGGCGCTTTGTAGTCAATGTAGGGCAACTCTAAGGGAATGTTCAAGGGGTTGAAGTTGTCTAAGGTTCTATAAGTCGCGTTTTCGAGGTTGTCCAAAAACTTGTCCTCCAACAGCGAGTATGGATCCATGATGTAGGTGTGCAAGTCTAACCACCAGAACCACTCAGAATTCGGGTACTGGCGCATGGCTTGTTTCATGATGTCCACCTTCTCCCACGATTCCCTCCATTCGTGCGAGTACCTTTTCTTGACGGTCATGTCCTTGATCGTCAACCCGTAGCCGTGGCGTCTGGCATATTGCTTTTTGTTTGCGATGGAAGACCGCTCCACCGACCATTCCTGTGGTCCCTTCCACTTGAAAACACCACCTCCTTCGTTGGCCGCTAAAATGATCACCACTTTCGGATCGGTCTTTGATATGTAGTGAGGTATCAACGGCACAGATGTAAACAAAGAAAGAAATAGCAAGACTGTAACCGCCATGATGATTTTCTTGTTGATGAGCATGAATTTCAAAATGCTGTCACCAATGCCCTTGATGCTCTTGTCTAGCCTGAAGGACACCTTTTTCAGCGGCTTGTAAGTATTTGAGTATGAGTTGCCATGATTTTCATCAGCTTTGGAATGAAGTGGGATAGTTGAGTGCTGGAGAGAAAAGCCACGACTACTCATTTCTCCGGTGAGTGACTAGTGAGCGGTGTGGGCTCCTTTGTCTTTTTTCGCTTCCACATGGTGGTCTGTGCAGGTTGTTGTGGTACACATGCAACAAGACCCTACGCCACTCTTTTTCTGGTTGGTTTTGTCTTGTAATAATCTAGAGAATATCCACACAAATTGCATAATGCACGCCACATCATGGTGAATTATCATGGTGAATTGCACCATTTCGTTGTATTGGGCCATCAACTGTCACCATCTACTTTACGCGACTCCCCATGCCTCTATCTCAAGGGAAGCAAGTTCTGCTCTAGACAGCTTTGTCTGCAAAGCGGGCATTCCGGACGTTCACGTACCCAATCGACAATGCAATCCCAGCAGTACATGTGACCACAATTCGCGGCAGATGGATTGACCATAGTAGAAAGGCAAAGCATGCAGTTTCGCGAGTTTTCGGGAATGTAAGGAAGCACCTTGGGGTCTGCAAGATCCAAACTTACCTTATCATTTAAGCTTGGGGTTTTTTCTAGAATTTCATTGACCTTCTTGACACTCTCAACTGTCCGATAAACGTTTTCCTCCTCGTGCTTGAGGGACTTTTCCTCTTGGGCGTCCTTGCTATTGTTCTTCATGTGTTGATTGAACTTGATGAGCATCTTCACTGCGAACTGGAGAAGCATCACACATCCCAAGAACGAGTAGTTACCGGTGCTCTGGAGTTGTTTGGGGTCTTTGTTGTGTCCAAAGGCGTATCTCATACCGAAAAGTCTCTTTGAGAGGGAATAAAACAGCCCTTCGAAGTAGAAAATCGCAATGTGAATGTTCATGATGGTATCAACTAAGCTAGGGTATGACGTGAGCACCTTCGAGAGCCATGAACTTTCCGTATTTTCGCTCTTGGCCCGTAGTCTCCTAGCGATCTTCGTCACATAGTATGGTAAGACCACGAGTGAGAGCGTGAACATTAGTCTCCTGTATAGCCGGGGGAACCGCTTGCCCAGGCGGTTCACGTAAATGATATCGACATATTCCTCACCTAGAGTCCGAGCTCCGAAGACAGTCGTCGCCAAGTAGTAGATCAACTTTCCAAATACTGTGATTTCTTCCGGGTATGAATTCACGTATTTCTGGCCCTTCACAATCTTCACCACTTCTTCGATCTGCGATCGGAGGGAGCTGACGAAGTAGCTATCTTTTTGGTTTGCCCGCACTGATGGTTAGTAACACATCCAATTTGATCTCTTGGAGCTCTGACGTGACAAGACATACCTATGGTGGCTGCATCTGCGTATGGGAGTGCATTAGGGTTGGCTCGGAACATGGCTGATGAAATGTGGAGTAGATATCTCGTGCATCTGGTGAGCGCTTTGAATCGGGACTGGACATCCGTACACCCAGAGGCTTCATTTCCAATAGCGCTTGACCCGACTTCCAATTGCTACACCTTTGGACCTCGTTTTCGAATCAATTATTCAAACATGCACGATATGGGCTGGCAGAAAAAATGCCAAACCAAATAAATAATATTGCCGACAGCGCTGTCCATACATATTTAGCAATTTCTGCAGCTACTCTTTTTTTGAGAAGCTTATCTTGGACTGGCCTTTCTTTTTGACTCTGGATCCACCACATGCACTTTGGGTCCCGGAATTGAGTTTGGACGAAAGTTGTAAGGCGTAATGATAGTCGCTGTGCTCGAATACATCTTCGACTGCCAATTTGCAAAAGTCGCAATATTTTGTTTTCATTAGAGCTTTAAGGTTACTCTCAGTCCATTCGTGGAGACTCTCTTCACCTGCTGTCTTTCGCATTTTTTTGGCTGGTTCACAATTGATCGGACTTTCAGGGTCATTCGAAGGTTCTCTAACTCTTTGTTCTTTCTTGGGACTTTCGCTTACCGCCCTCTCCACTTGAATGCTGGTGTTAAAGTCGTCAAACAACTTGTTCACATACAACTTGTCTTCTTTAAAAACGCCCTTGGCTTTGACTGTGGGTGAATTCTTGCTATCACGAGCTTGACAAGATGAAGACTCGAAATCTGCAAACAATTTCCGAACATATGAGTTGTCCTGATTGCGTTTTTTGATTTTCGGCGGCTCAGTGGGCGTTGAGGCTTTGTGGTTGACTTCCTGAAAAAGACGTTTCAATTCTTCCGAGGTTGCCGCGGTAGACCCATTTGAAACCAGGTAAGAATCTATAAGGCTCAGATCCGTTGAAGTGACAAAATTAAAGCATGAAATTCCCATGTTGGCCAAAGAAGGGCAGCCGATGTGGTGCAAATGCTCGTCTGTAGGTTTGATCTTTTTGTAAACCGTGGTGTGCCCACTTGCTTTGAGATTGTCCATCAACTCACATAAAAGCCGAAAAGCGGTGGACTCTAGAACCTTTTTGAGCTTTTCTAGGTCTTTGATCACGGGGATTTGAGTCTGCCGAGACAGTCGTGTCCATGAGGTGGTTGTGAGTTGAAGACTCACGGTCCGAGGCCGGAATATTTTCTCCTTCTCGTCCCCATTTTTTTGCAGAATAGAAAGATTGAGATTCTCGTCGTCAAGCTCAATAAGCCTTCCGTATAAGTCTCCGACATACACCCGAATCCAGTCGAGGCAGTCACCGATGGTTTTTACCGGCATGTGGGATTGGAAGTTTTTTCGAGACATCATGGACTTGACTGACGTTCTAAGTTTCAACTCCTGGCGAAAATTGCCCCTAGGTATATCGTAGACTTTTTGCGCCAACTGTTCCTCGCCAATGAATTCTTGCTTCAAATCCTCAAGGCTCCAATTAGTTCTTAGGTATGAGAGGGAGTTGACTCCTGGTGGAGCGTTCAACTTGTGCAAAATTCGATCACCTAGTTGCCCACCCATTTGATTGAAATCCTTCAACTCGAAGTTATTGAGAAACAGGTACATGGCCCTGGAACGAACAACGGTTTGGAAATCCGGTTTCACTAGGCCGCCTGCTAGTTTTGCCACCGTCTTGGTGCTTGCCAAGCCTCCGGATGTAGTGTATTTGAGTTCGTTGTACACCTCCCTTCGTATATGGTACAAAACTTCCGAGCCTATAAGCATACACACATCGTCCCAATCGGAGATGATAGCACTTTCCTTTTCGTTCGTTGTTTCCGGAGACATCCCAGGATGGAGATTGCCCGAATTTTCAGTTGCGCTTTCCTCCGAAGTAGGGTATATTTTGCCTTGCCATCGGAGATCTGAAGGCAAGAATTCCGGAACCATGGGCAAGTCTTCATCTCCACTCACCTTCAGCAATTGAGGGAAAAGCTCGAGAAGCTTGGAGTAGACGAGCCTTCCCAAATCCAAGTAACACTCATCCACGCTTGCTTTTTCCACCAAGTCACACTCCCGACTCAAGACTTTGAAGATTTTCCTCAGCTCTCTCCGGTAAGGGTCTAGACTCACCTTATTTACTGCCTGGTCAGGTAGCCTATCAAGGTACTGCCAATAAGAATCACCTTTCTTGAATACCGCCGCGTGACCCACAACTAGTCCTGGGCATTTTTGCTTTGCCGAGGCAAGCGTATCCATGCGATTTATGCCGTAATTTCTGGCAGCATAGGAGACGGCAATCAAGGACTGCCACTGACAGCACACCACTGGATCGCTCAACGAGCAGTTGAGGCGGATTTGCTCACACTGGGCAAAAAATGCATTCATATCAATTAATGCTATCACTGCAAGAGGCAGTAGATATGCCACGGAGGGATCATTGAGCATCTCCAAATCAGACGCTTTGAAGTCAGACGGCAGCGCCGCCACTTCTATGCATTTCTCGTCTTTTCCAGGGAGAAGGACTGACATTATTTAGGGAAGCTCGCGGTTGAGTGAGATGCACTCAGTTCAACTGAGCAAACGTTCCACGTCTCCGTGGGTGGAATAATCTTTTCGGAAATTCTGGAGCTCGTGGATCAGCAACAACTAGTTTCGTAACTTTTTTTTAGCACTTAGCCAGAAGATGGTCATGATTTTAATTTATAGCCGGTGTATTCTTCTTTAGAGACACGTCCAGATACTGTTGTACGATAGCGACAGTGACACTTTCGCGCTTTTAAGCGGTGATTGCAGCAATGTCCAAAAGTGTCCATGAAAAAACAATTTTACGAATATACAGAAAAAAAATATTTGTACGGTTACCCTTAAGGGTTCAAGATTGCTCATTACGACAAGCCACATGCTCCAGCTTGTATAGTGACATCTAATGCTTAAAGAAGACGTGCACGTTGATGATTCTACGGACTGGCGGAATCATTGGATTTGAATAAAACTGGTACCGATGGCTTCAAATAGGCCTGGCGCCAAGATAGTGCTAAGACGCCCGGAAACCCACGCTTAAGCCATAATAGCTCCGAGCCGGCGAAGTCGCCTTGATTGACGGCCCTCACGTACACCAGTACATCCCGTTTAAGGGTGTGGTTCGGATGAGGCCATGTGTTGAGAAATGGAAGTCTATTTTTTTGTGCCAGTAAGAAATTCGTGTCTATCCCAAAACTTTGCCATAAAAAATATCTCTAAGTTTACCTAGTGATAAAACTGTGCTGAAATTTCCTTTTAAGAAAATCCGATATGGTGTAATGGCTAGCACAGTTCGCTCTCACCGAGCAGATCGGGGTTCGATTCCCCGTATCGGAGTAATTTTTTTTTTTTAACTTTCGTCTAAGTTGTTCCCTTCGTCACAAGTGAACCTAGAAACGATGGGTGTGTTCTCTTGAGAGATACTCTCTGATAGCTACACGGCACGCAAAAGATTTCATAGCTCATCGCCTCACGCCAAACCACGCGCGGACGGTTAAAGTAGCGCTGCTGGGCCGAGCACGTTCCTTAATGCGGCTCGGAGCCAAACTATATCCGCTACTAGAAAAATTCACTTCCAAACCACTTGCCACTAGTCTCAGGAGCTCATCATCTGATCATAGCCATGTTTTTCAAGAAAGAAAAAAAGCCTGTACCTGAGGTGGAGGTCAACGAGGAAGTCACCTATGTCCCTTTCGAAACCCCTTCACCAGAGAGCAAGGCGCCTGAGGAGCCCATCTTGACGGCGGAGCAAAAGAAGAAGTACGCCGAGGTCTACGCCTACTTCACCAAAGAGAATCTCACCATCGCAGAGGACGAGGAGGCTTTGAAACAAAAGAATACTAGCAAAAGTACTGCGCTCAGTCGAGACGAGGCCGCTTGGTTGTCCCGAGAATGCCTCTTGCGGTACTTGAGGGCCACCGGCTGGAAAACTAAAGAAGCAATCGACAGGCTAGAGGCCACATTGGTGTGGAGGAGGGATTTCGGCCTCTCCAGCATGTTGGAGAAGGACAACAAGCTTAATGGGTCAGTTGTGTCGGTGGAAAACGAGACGGGAAAGGAAGTGATCTTGGGCTACGACAACGACACCAGGCCCTGTCTCTACTTGAAGCCAGGAAGACAGAACACCAAAACAAGCCACAGGCAGGTGCAGCATATGGTGTTCATGCTCGAGCGGGTCATTGATTACATGCCCTCAGGCCAAGACTCGCTTGCTCTTTTGATCGACTTCAAGTCGTCCCCGGCGGGGACCGTGAGCAACAAGATCCCTCCAGTGGGCATCGGCAAAACTGTTTTACACATTTTGCAGACACACTACCCCGAGAGGCTAGGCAAAGCGCTCTTGACCAACATTCCGTTTGTTGCGTGGACCTTCTTGAAGATCATCCACCCCTTCATCGACCCCCTCACGAGGGAGAAGTTGGTTTTCGATGAGCCTTTCCCCGAATACATACCGGTCACCCAATTGGACAAGGATTTCGGTGGTCTGGTCAACTTCGAATACGATCAGGCCAAATACTGGGAAGAAATGATCCGCATTTCTCAGGTCAAGAAGTCGCACTACATGGACAGGTTCGACAAGTTTGGTGCCAAGGTGGGCTTGTCTGAATACGATATGAGGGACACCTCTGATGAGGTCAAGTACCCTGTTGACTGGTACACTTCGTAGCCGATGTATAGACCTAACCTGCATTATTTACTTCATCGGAAATGTCTTCGATGTTCATGGGCCTCGCCTTGGTACTCAATTTGTGTCCTGATGCATTTTTTTTCCAAATCTTGAGTACCTGGTGCCGGAGCCCATGGCTGCACCTGTCAAAACACACCGTTCATTACCGCGTAACCATGATAATCTAGTTGAACAACTTGGCACATTTGCGTCTCTCCTGCACCCCAGTCTTTTCACACACCATTGTTTCCCAATCTAGCGCCATCATCTGGCCTCCGGCACCACCTTCGCTTCTGGCGAACACCACACCCAAGTCGTTCCGTGCCGTGGTCAAGTAGTAGTTGGAACCATCTCCCAAAGAAAGAACCACGGCCTTTACCAAGTCGCCAGGCCTGAAAGAATCTATGATCTTCACCTTATCTCTATCAGTAGACCGAACATCCTGCGTCCGGATTATACCCTTGAAGTTTTCGCCTATATCCAACGGCTGTGCCCCGGCTAGTATGCTTTGACTAGAAGCCACGGCAGCGTACGATGACAATATCTGCAGGCCTCCGCCCATGGGTATAGAGAGGTGCGCAGAGGACCCATTTGAGCCCAACCCCCCATCGATGGCGACATTCCCGAACCCATACACACATAGGATTTCACAGAACGCTTGCTTCAAGTTGAGTCGCGTGATCCGCACCACCACTTCGTCGCCCTCACGGGGCAAGTTGGTGGCAGTAGCCCGCACGGTTTCAGACGCCGACGCATCGATAGTTTCGGCGTACTTGGCATACTCGTTTTGGGATCCAGAAATCACAGACACAAGGTATTTTTTGACGGGAGGATCCTGATCTATTTCCTTGTCTTGTTGTTGGATTTCCTGCACTAGTTGCTTCCCCAATACCGTTGCCACAACCACAGGGATAGATTTAGATCCACTAGTGATGGTCGAGACGGCGGCCCCCTTGCCGGGAACATACTGCACAATAACTTCGCCAGATTCGCCGGCCTCTGTTTTATACTCCGGAAGCAAATATTGGCCGGGAACCACTATAGACATGGAAAAGAAGTAGGTGTTGATGGCATCGCGCGAACATGCCGGGAAGCTAAGAGCTCACCACACGGGCATGCCACCTATGAAACCGACCCTAGTCTCTGGGCCTCCGAATTCGTAACCGTAAGGGATATAGAAGCAAATCGGCCATTTTTTGGCCGATTGGTGGCAACTTCGTGGAGACGTGCCCCAACCACATGACCACTGAGGAGTGTGTTCTCGCCGCAATAGCCAACTACGCAATGGCCTCTTACCCCTCTTACGTGGATGGCAAGCCTCCAGTGATTACCCTCAAGGAGTACGACGTAGCACCTTGGGCGGGAACAACATGCGTTGACAAGAAAAATGGGGCCTACTTTATTGTGGTGATGGAAGACCCCACTACTGTAGTGGCGAGTGTACATGAGAAGGACAACGAGACTTTGGATACCATATTCAAAAGCGCCCACAAGGACTTTTCCGACCAATTAGTCAGCCACAAGGGCGAAGTGCCCAGAAAATGAGTTCCGAGCTCTTCGTTTATATAACGCTCCACCATTGCCCACATCTTTCCCTACAATATGAAGTATTGTGAATATACATCATACCATTTCTAGAAAAATTGCGTGTAACAAATGCTGTCAGAATGCACCTCCATATTTGCCTTCAACTCGTTCAACTCATCCTTGATTTGCTGCGCCAAGAGTGGCGTCAACTGGTTGCATGTGCCAATCTCCGGATGCCTGTCGTAGTCGTCTTGATGATAAGTGTCGTAAAGAATGATGCGGGACGAAAAACTGACCCTGTGTCTTAAAGACGTGACGTTGGGCAGTGCCTTGGGCGACTTCCGGATTCGTGACATGAATGAGCCCAACAGCTTTGGGCTAGATGCGGCGCTATGGTCCGATATCGATGGGATTCGGTTGTGATGGAATGGCACCGATGATCTCGGTGGCTGAAGATTTAACACATTTCTCATGTGTTGTTGTCTTCTGTTGTTTGAGCTGGTGCCACTGTTGTTGACGCTGTATCTCTGGTTGCTCTGCAGCGTAGAACTTAGCGAATCTTCGGAAGTGCTTACTGTGGGAGATTCGACTTCCGCTTCCGAGCCCGAATCCTCCTCAGAAGTGCCGAAACCTTGGGCAACTGGGGAATTTTCATACAGGTCATGGTCAAAGTGAATCAGTTGGTGTGAACCAGATTGCACCAAAACCTTGTCTTTGAAAACGGAACCTTTGAACCCTTTAAACGACATAGAAACTGGTCGTGGCCCTTTACTTGGGTTCCGTTCCGTCTGGGATGTCTCCACAGCGAACTCATAAGTTCTGTCCAAAGGTGATGCTATCTGCTGAGTAGGGCTTGCCGAGCCGAGTTGCGCAGTCTCAGAGGGTTCTATCTCGGGGCTGGATGTCGAGGAAACCATCATTATGTCAGGAGTTCCGACTTCAGCCGCTTTGCCGACATCCTTATCATGCATACTCACCGAACTTTCTGTGTCGTGTTCTTGCGTTAGAAGATCGGTCGTGGAGTCGTTCATAATCGAAGAGTCTGCAATATGAATATCGGAAGCCTTGACTTCAGAGGAGCGCCTGGACGAAGCCATGCTTCCATTCCTGATGGAAGGAGACGCTGCAAAATCAAGGTTTTCAATGTCAATATAATCTGAAAACTCGATGAAATCAGTAAATCGCTCGCCACTCACTGACGCTGGAGACTTTTCGTGCGTGACAAGAAAAACAGGCTCAGGCTTGCTTGCCTCCTTCGGCGTGCTCTTGAAACTGTCATTACCATCAAAACTAAGAAGGTCTCCTCTTAGCTCTCTATTGGACAGGGAATTCTTGAGGATTCCGCCCGAATTTTTCATGGATGCTTGACGCAATATCCCGACATCATTGCCAAACACAATATTCTCATCGGAACCAGTGTAATTGATGTAGGAGCTCCTCTTGGTATTCGATTTTATAGAACGCATCGACCTGGATCGTTCTATGGAAACAATGCTCTCCACCTCATGGGGATTGAGGAGTTTTGGGAAGAGGGCTTCGCCCGCTAGTTGCGCGTTCAAGCTTCTGTTGGACGCTGACTTCATCGATGGTCCTATCCTTGGAGAGTCGCTGAAACTTCGACCCTTTTCTCCAGTGTAGCTGTCTGCGTCATACGAGAATGAAAACGGCGAGCCCATGTCAAGGGGATTTTTAGGATCAAGCGACTGGCCAAAAAGGCTGCTCTGGGGGCCAGACATGGAGACGTTCGGGGTTGCCTCAGGGCTTGAGTCTGTTTCAGCAAACTCTGCATTAACCCTTGATGTATCCTGGAATTGCTCCGGAAAGAAATCCAGATCATCGACTTCTCTAATAGTTTCGCCCGGATGGAGAATAGCCGCTGATGAGGAATCTGCAGAAAATACACTCGGGGAAGCCGTCGACTTCTGCTCCAACGCTGGACTCTTCTTAGACATGACTGAAGGAGTAAGCTTAGGTGTGGAGACTTTGGTCGGCGAAATAGCAGGCGTTGGAACTTCGGGGATGGGCTTGTCACGCTCCGTAGCGACTGGCCTTGAAGGTTCCGGAGTTGAACCTTTCTCGAGCAGATTTGGAGTTTGTGTCATGCTGGCCATATAGCTAGCATTTGCGTCGCTCTTTCTTCTGGTGAACAAGCTCTTGCGAGCCTCTGGCTTTGTGGCCTTGGCGTCTGTAGGAGCCAGCGATGTGTTCGCTGGCTTTTTGAAAGAGCTAAAGTCAGGAGTGGATGTCGATTTGTGACTTAGCTTGACCGGCCTGCTTGGCTCCAGGATTTCTTTAACAGGATTCATTTGAGAGAGAGAATGATTCTTCGATCTGGACTTGAACATAGTTCGGAAACTAAAACGTTTTGTGTTGATGGGTTTCTCAGGGGCGGGCTTTGACTTAGCAGCCTCTTTGGTCTCTTCAGCCTTTGCATTAGAACTCTGCTGAGGAGTTCTTTTTCTTGTATTCTCTTTTACGGTATTCTTTGAAGGAATGAGCTTCGAAACCGCAGGAGCTTTAGCTTTTAACAGATTTTTTGATGGACTCGATTTCTTGGCGTCAGATGAATTGAAGGCATCAAGCATGGACAAGTGGTTTTTCTTGTCCAGCTTTGAATTCTCAGGATTCTGCTTCGCCACTGGTGGATTGGGGTTTTTGAAAGATCCGGACCGCCGCGGCGAATTGGCTGGGGGATCTTTGACATGCTTTGTGAAGGCGCTTGTTGACTTGGCAACCTCTGTAGTCTCGGGAGTTCTTTGAATTCGGTTGGAGACCGGGTATTGGGAAGGCCTTTCAGCACCTGTGCTTTTTAAAGACAAACTGGGAGACACCGATATTGGCTCATATGTTGGAGTTGAATTGGAAGTGTCGAAAGGTAGTTCGCTCTGATGGTCAGGACCACCCAATTCAGGGGTTCTGTCCTGAGAATCTGGGATAGGGCTCAATGTAGCTGCGGAAGCAGAGTGGTGTTCAGGCAGCGGGTATTCAAAATGTCCCGGCCGATCGGAAGATGCAGTTTGAAACGTTGTTACAGACAGAGTCAGAGCAGATTTCTGCGCTTCATATGGACGGGACAGGACAGGTTTTTCCTGATACGCGACCTCGTTCTCTGGGGGAGCCGATTCCTCCTCCTCTTCTATGATAGTTTGGGGAAGCGGGGAATTCGGAGGGTCCTCTTTATTAAGGATTTTTTCCAAGGCAATCAACGATGGCGAAGCCTGGAGAGGACCCGACTTGGTCAGCTGAAGGGATCCCGGCTTAGCAAGGTTACTCAGGCGTTCGCTCTGTTTGGGCGAGTCTTGGATGTATGCACTTATCAGCTGTGACAGGGCGGAGTTTGGCAAGACTGTCTTTTTCAAATTGTATATATGGTTTGATGAAGACAGTCCAGATATGACCGAAGACGATGTGTAGAATTTGTCGTTCCATAAGGCATCGCCAAAGTCATTTTCCTGTTCCGAAGTGGCCATTGTGAGGCAAGTAAGGGCTCCGGGGAGAGTCTGTGGGGAGGAGGCGGATAGTTCTGCAGCTGGAAAATGAAAGATATAACTAGATTGCCTGAGAGAAAATTTTTGTGGCGGACCTTGGAAATGTGGGCTCGAAAGCGAGGGAAGAGTGGCACGGTTAGTGATTTCGGTGAGAACGAGAAGTGACAATTTCGACACTATTGGCCATTCGCGCCTAGTGCGAAACCCAACGGCCCACCATTACCCATTTTAGGGTAGAGAGAGCCGGGGAAATCCTCCAAAGTGTAGAGGATTGAACTTGCACTTCACCCAAAACATGAGACGCTTTGCTTTGGGTGACTCAGAGATGTGGGTGGCGCCGGGATCTTTGATTAACGTGACTGCGCCATTATGTCGCTACGCTAAGGCGCAGCCAAGTGCATTACGCTGCGCATGGAAATCTAGAAAATATTTCCGTTCCTAGTTTAATGAGACGCGTACGCGAAATCGCCCCGGCGTTGAGCTCGTAAATGCCCACTTAAAATGTCTTGTCCATCATAATGATGTCTAAAATACAACTATAGATCCAGATCTATCCCCCTGGGCATTTGTACACAGTACACGCAGTCCAATGCAAATGACTACCATACCTAGACTATGGTGCAGTCTGATTTCTTGCCCAAAAGCCTGGTTCTTCTCTTGGATTTGTTCAACTTTGTGGCAGGTGCAGGTGCTACGGGTGTCATGACTGGCGCAGGTATTCCCTTGTGTGGTGGCTTCGAGAGAAGGGACTGGGGTGAACTGTTCGTGTAGGACATGATAGACGTGGCCTCTGTGAGATCGGACCGCCCGCCGAGCGAGACCAGCATGGAGTTGACCTCAAAGTCACTGGTATAGATCAGACCAGTGCCCAAGGTATCCTCGAGGTACTCCAGAGTACGTCCAGGACGGATGACGGGATCAATTCCAAACTGGATCAACGAGTTGGCCAAGTACATGTAGAATTTAATCCAGAGCACCTCGGATTCGTGCGTGAAGGCATTACCGAACCGGTTGTAGAAGGCCTGGATAAAGGCCTCACCCATCATCTCGAACTGTGCTGGCTCAATTCCTAGAATCCGAGAATGCCTCTTGCCCAACTGCAAGAGGTACTCGTCAAGACTGGACAAGTTTTCTAAGCAGTTGATCGCGAGTGTCAACACGCCGGCCATTGAAGCAGCTTGGTGCTTGAGCGATGGGTAAAGCTTCTCCAATTCCGGGTTCATTGCAAGTAAGTTCAGGTAGATATGGATGCAAAAGGTCGACAGGGCATTCAAAGCAGGGTTTCCGGAGTTGGAAACACGTGGTAAAGGCTTATCTTTATGAAACGACCACGCGGATCCGGGGAAAGGCAACATCAGCTCCTCCACTTGCTCTTGTTCGTCCTTAAGCATCTTGTTCCAGGTGTATCTAAGAAGGGCGATTTCACTGGGGGAGAGCTTGAGGCTAACCCTGTAACTTTCGGCCACGACCACGTCCGAGGAAAGAGATATGGTGGACTTGACTCTGGATATCCCGTAGTTGTTCCTGAAGCCTGATCCATGGGACCGGTCGGAAAAGTTGGACAGAATTGACTCTGTATCGAGAGATTCACGGTACCTGTTGAAAGGCTGTTGAATCTTGAAGGACTTGTTTAGCCTGCTGGGCTTTCTCTGTGATGGTGGTTGGGCTGCAATCATTGTATTAATCAGCGATAAATAGGGGAGGTGGAGTGGGGTAAGGGGAGACGGCTAGCGAAGAAGGGAGAAATTATAGGCGGATGGGTGATGTGGGTTTCGGGAATATAATGGGACCAAATAATTCCAAGAGTTTTTATACACAAGAAAAGAATAAATGCCAAGCGTCAATTATAAGTTGGACATAATGCATGCAAAGGTGATGCGGTAAATTTTATTGAATGCAAGAACCCCCAACTTTTGACACGTTGCATAAATAACCTGATGCAACAGGGGCCTACCCGGCACGTGATCCCGTGCGGGGATGCGCCTACAACCAGTACCTCCTGGTTAGCCCCTAGTACCTCTTCCTCTAAACGTCGAGGCAAACTTTATGGACCGAAAGGTTTCAGGGCCCTGCCTTGGCTCTGCCCCATGTACGGAGTCTTATGCTTTGCGTCATCGATCTTAAGGATCTGCCCAGCGGAATGACCTGCATACATGACGCCGAGTCATAAGACATCATCCTATATGCGCATACAGATCCCGAAGTAGAAAATTTGAACGCGCAGATTAGCCTATAGTCCTACGGCATGACGCGTCTCTTGACCTTTTTCACAGGTCTCGACACGCTCTTGCACACCCTTCTGCAGCTTCGAGGCGGCCCCAACCGTGTCTTATGGACATAGTGCTGCGCCTACGGCCAATAGTAAGCTACAGCCTACGACACCACGAGGATCGCACATGTAACCTATTTTAGGGTTTGAAAAACAGACTACCCAATCTGCGTTGTTGATATGAGCTACATGGAGAGAGCCACGAAGGGGGGCCACGAAGGGGGGCCAGAAGATGGGCCCAGAAGAAGGGCCAATACAAAACGAAAAAAAGAGTATTTCCAAAGCCTAGGAGCGACTCCAACTCAGCAACCTACTACATGGCTAAAAAATCACGCCACTGGCTCCTGAAGCGATTAATGAGCTCGCCAAGAAACTAGCCGTGGGCAACTACACAATGTGAATCACATGCTACTCCCTGAAGAGGTAAGCGCACTTCTCGTCAGTAGTGTTCTGCCCAAGCGCGAGGCTCTTCATAGTAAAGAAAAACTTTAAGCGGAATCACTGTATTCTGCAGCGCTTATCTGGCGCCGTGATTGCTTCGATTAGATCTGATTTCCCAGCGCTTTCTTTTTGGAGAACCGCCGACTTCAAAAACAACACATGGGAGAGGCCCCACTATGGCTATAAAATGTGCCGTTCTATTCAAAGAATATACTAGACGACAATGGAGTCTCGCTTATTAGAGCTCGAGTGGCTGGCTGGCTGGCTGCACTCGCTTTATCAATGGGGCATCGAGGACTGTCGCGCACTCGAAGTACGGCACCTTGCAACTATCACAGCCGCATAACAGTAACGGCTTCAGAACCGGTAACGGCCGCACAGCCAACGGTCGCACAGCCAACGGTGGCGCATGCAGGGCGCTAAAATACCGGATTTGTCCTTTCCCCAAAACACTTTGGAAGTGCAATAGCAGTTGTGGGACAATTCTTTTTGGAAATCATTTTACTTGAGTTATTCTAATTGGAGAGCCCATACACCGCCCATAAACCGCCGATGTATGGGCGACACAATCAAATAAGGTGGGATGCACGCATATTCCTTGCGCTAGGGGCAGCAAGAAAAAGCTTCCCACGGCCGCATCTAGCACATGCATTCTCTTTCGTCAGTCTTTTGTTATGAATAAAATAAAGACGCGTGCCGTGCCCGGGTCAAGATGAATCAATAGGGGTATGTGCATCGTGCGCCAAAAAAAAAAAAAAAAAAAAAAAAAAAAAAAAAAAAAAAAAAAAAAACGCCTTGAAACTGCATGAGGTTTGATACATTGGAACGTGTTCGGTGTGCAGGTATTTGTGCTACAAGAGCGCAGCGCACCGTCGATGATAAATCACTGTGCTAAAGTGTTCACAGCTATTCATCCTCGTAGCTCCCTGCCTCGTCTGAAGGAATTTCAGTGTAGTAGCACTGGATTGCACGTTGCAAAGCAGGCACCAACTTCAGCCACGAGAGCACCCGCACATCTTTGTCCAAGCACCGGGGCTTGCGCACCCCATAGTTGGAGATGCGCCGCGCGAACTGGATGCGTGGATCCGCGGAATCTTTCTCCTCTATTGACCTCGTCGACCCTAGCGAGTTTTTCAGCCAGTATGGCAGAAGGTTCAGCCGAATGCGACCTTTTTCGCGGCGCCGCGATCCCGCATCCATCACCTTGATGTTGATCAACGTATCGATGATGTTCACGAGCTCCACCGACGTGATATAGTAGAACGATTGCGTAACTCCCTCCTCAACCAGCACGTACCGGAGGCAAGACACTTCAGTAGCATCTACCCCAGCGGGTGCAGGTTCCATGACAGGGTGCTCGCATGCCAGCCCAACCACATGAAAGCTGCCCTGGATCACCGGTCCGTACTGGCGAGCCTCTATTCTCACGATCCTACGCCCATCGCGTAGCTCTTGAGGATTCCATGGGACCTGGTTGATTTCCTCAAGCCGGGCACCCGAGATTTCGAGCTTTGTGGGTACGTACACCTTGCTTGGAGACAACTCAAACGGAAACATTTTCGGACGGTTGGCGACATTTCGTAGGTTTCGGTACCGCTTCATGGGCCCGCGATGAGCAAGACTAGGGCATGTGTCGATAGGTGTAGAGTCCGGAAGAGCAGCAGGGACTCCGGCATGTACAAGAGCGGTGTTCGAGTCGCGGAAGGCCTGGGACTGAAACTCGAGTTCGGATTCCAAATCCACCGGCTTTTGTATCGAGAGGGCACCCTGTGCCGAGTCCCGGGACAGCTTGTAGCGAGTATGGGGTTCTGTGGTGTACACTTGCTGGGAGGAGGGGAAATCGGCCTGGGCGAGTTTCGCAGCCAAGAAGAAATTAAAGGTGTCGAGTCTAGGCGCGCCCAAGTACTCTGCAGAAGGCTCTAGCGGAAACGAGTCCCAAAGTGCATCCTGAGGCTGGAGCAGGCTGGCGTTCTTCACTGGCTGATACTCGTGCGGGCAAAGTTCCTTGGAGCTTCCCCAACCCAACCGAGGATTCGACTCCGGTCTGGGAAAGTACTGGCTCGAAAAAAATACTCGCTGGTAACTCGCAGAGACCTCGTCCAGGATTATGTCTGCAATCGGAGCATCTAAGCAGTTTTCGTTTTTGAATGTCGAAACCAATGGTTGGGGGGTGCTAGGCAGGCGAAGGTATTCCGGCTCAGGTGTACACTCGAAAGGAGAGCAGTCATAGGCCTCAGGCTTATATTCCAGAACAGCCTGTCTATGAAAACTGGTGCAGGACAGAGGATTCCACGGCAAGCCCAGAAAAGGGAAGTTTGCCTCCATGGAAGAATTCATAATCGGTAGATAGTGGGGAATGGAAATTCGGTTCAAAGGTGCAACATAAACTCCAGCTCCCCCGCAAACAAACGCTGATGGATAAAGCAAGTTTATATAGAGCCCCGTCGCTTCTTTGGAGGCATAGATGCAATCCGAAACGGCACAAGCCCACAATCAAACAAATCTTTCGTGTGCACGGACAGAAGCGGGGCGGCTAAATTGCCATGCTTGATGCTTGATGCAACACACCATCGGATTTAAGCCAACGGCTGAAATTTGCTTCCAGAACAAGGTTGGAAGAAGTTCGAGACCAAACAAGGGTTTTTGGGTTTACTTTTAGAGGTTGACGCCTGAATGACACGAGCACTGGGGTCGTACTCCACTACTCTTCTTGTCGAGAAAACACAAGCGAATTGGAAAGAAACGTACGACGCCCGCACTCGAAGCATATGTATCTGTTTAAGTGTAACAGCAGCAGCATGCACGACCGGGGTACTTCGATTGCATGACACAGAACCCTCTACGAAAACTTCAAACAGAAAGTGTTAGCGGCGCAAGTAAAGGTTTAGTTGCCAGAACACTTTCACTCAGAAGCACGATTTCTAGGTAGTGCTAGCCTTGACGATTTCTCGTCCGGGAGTACAAGTTGCAGCTGCCCATTCTTCAGACGTCGAAACGTATCAACACGACTCTACAGACAACGGTCTATGCAGCCCCGAAAGTCACGGCATACCGGTGCCGTTCATCGTTCACCAGGTCACTCCACTTCTCAGAGATGTTCGGTTTCTACTGTCAATGCACTCTTAAATTCGCCGACCACGGAACAAGCAAGCACTCTGCGCTCCAGCAACCACCATGTGCAGTGCTTCCTGCGGCAGTCTCTGGAAAGAGCATAGATTTGACGAGCAATATATGTCGGCGGCCTCGTGAAGTCGCAAAAGACTTCCCCACTCTTCATGCTTGAGACGCTAAGTAGCATGTCTTGATGTATGGAAACGCCTTCACTGACAGGACTCCACACTGGAACACTGGCCCATGCCTGCATCTTCACAGAAGGAGCCATGGGAGTAATGCGGCAGATTGCACAGAGCGTTCGAACCAGAACATCACCATGGGCCCATTTGATTCTTGCAACGAATTGGATCGGTCCTAGGACTAATGCCTTTCTCCGACGGCATGGAATAGGACACGTGTTGCGTCGAGTAGCCGGCGCATGCCATGCGCGATTCTTGGCCAGATGCCGCGCATTCTGTGCCAAGGCCCGGCATCACTTCTGCCGGATTGGTGCGGCTGAATACGATCAGCTAATATGGGTGCGTTCTGCCGCCTGGAAAGTGGTCCCACCCGTCTTCTAGGCGTGAGATTTGTTGTTGACCTCCAACCAGCTACAATGAAGACGCAAGAGCAAATGTCTCTCCGCGAAAATGTCGGCCACGCATTCATGATTTTTCATCAATGAGAATGACCCAGTCTACGATATTTGTGAAAAGTGACCAATTACTACCGACTAATGAAAATAATTTAAATTGTTGGCGATATAAATTCACCGTCGGGGAGTTAACGACACCTTCTGTCAAGAACAAGGTGGACATTTAGGAATGGCACTTTAATCCCTTTTGGATCTCAACAGCCCCATCAACAGCCTTCTTAACACCTAATTTATCTGAATTATGTGTTCTCCTACGCTACCTAACATATTGATTCAAAAAAGGCCATGAAACTAGCAGACAAACGAGACAATTAAAGTGGTAGTCATACTTACACCTGCCGGGAGGCTTGTATGCATTCATTGAATGGAGTATTTATAATGCTTATGACTCAGGACCCACCATACTAATTCTTCTTGTACTTTGGGTACAAGTTTTGAAATAAATACACATCACCCAAGATCAAGGCCGTGGCAATACCAGCGTGGATGGCCACCACGATCTTGTTGTCGGACCTAATGTGGGCACGCTCGGAGTAAACGAACCAGCCTGCAGTGGCGCCTCCAGCAATCAAAGCCAATTGGGAGATGACCACGGGGTTCTGGAGCTCCGTCACAGCTTGTGAGGCGGTCTGTGAGTTGACCCTAGAGGAAACGGCGCTGGATACCTGGGCGTAGGTGTCCTTCACATAGTTGATGGCCTTCTCCAAGTATGGTGCAGAGTCCTTCTTAAGGTCGTCAATCTCACCCTTGACGATTTCAGCCTGCTTCTTGGCCTTCTTAGTGGCCTCTTCGGTAACCTTCTTGGCCTCCTTGGCCGCCTCCTTTTTCTTCTTCTCAAACTCCTTGCCGTCTATGGTCTCGACTGAGCCCTTGGGATTGGTGGTTTTTTCGACCTGGGCTGGTTCGGGGAGTTTCTCGGCACCAATAGGCCCGGAGGATGCTGCGGCGTCGGCGTAAGTAGACATGTTAAAGATGGTACGTAGTAAACTTTGCGAGTACTGGTAATAGGGAAACGGAGTTGAATTCAAGCAACCTTTGCAAAGCCGCCCCTGGCCCCCGGATTCTTGTTTTGCTGTACTGCACACAGTGCCGCACGGTGGACATTCACTGGTCGACTGACTGCTATCTGAAAAACTCGCAATTGTTGCTATTTACACCGCGCATGTCTCGCCCTTAACCCCGCGAAGGAGCAATGGGCAGTCATGGGCTACTTGCCTTGCTTTTCGACCTCCTAAGGGCCCGAATAGTTCTAGAGGGCACGGCGGCATAAATATATATTGAGCCGTGTGACAGAAAAGGCCTGCCCGATGATGGCTAATGGGGGCAAACTCGAGGTTGCAGCTCTGCCGCAATTAGAGTCCCCAAGCATATTAAAGAGGCGGCCACATTGGTGCGAATTTCCATGCATGCAGTGTGCCTTGAGAACGGACAATTAGCCGGGGCAAGGGTGCGAAAGCGGCGGTGCCGCGGATCCCCATTAGGGCTGGAGCCCTGGAGTGCTCGCTGGGTGCGCGCGTAGCGAGCAAAAGAAAACGCAAATTCTTCACTTCTCTTCTCTGTAGTTTTATCGATCGAAAACCAACACCCCGGCTTTCCACGTAACATTCCGATAACAACAATGTCTGCACCAGCACCAGCACCAGCTTCAGACGCTCAAAAGAGAGGCTTCGGCAACAAGAAGAGAGGAGGACCAAGAAGAGGAAGAAGAGATGAGGAGAAGGGATGGACCCCAGTCACCAAGCTCGGTAGATTGGTCCAGGCCGGTAAGATTTCTTCCATGGAGGAGATCTACTTGCACTCCTTGCCCGTCAAGGAGTACCAGATCATCGACCAGTTGCTCCCAGAGTTGAAGGATGAGGTGATGAAGATCAGATCGGTCCAGAAGCAAACCAGAGCTGGTCAAAGAACCAGAATGAAGGCTGTTGTCATTATTGGTGACTCCAACGGCCACGTTGGTTTGGGTATCAAGACCGCTAAGGAAGTTGCCTCTGCTATCAAGGCTGCTATCATCATTGCTAAGTTGTCCATCATCCCAATCAGAAGAGGTTACTGGGGTACCAACTTGGGTGCTCCTCACTCCTTGCCATGTAAGGTCACTGGTAAGTGTGGTTCCGTTTCCGTCAGATTGATTCCAGCCCCAAGAGGTAAGGGTATCGTGGCTTCTCCTGTGGTCAAGAAGTTGATGCAGTTGGCTGGTGTTGAGGATGTTTACACCTCTTCTTCTGGCTCCACCAGAACCACCGAGAACACCTTGAAGGCTGCTTTCATTGCCATTGGTAACTCTTATGCTTTCTTGAGTCCTAACTTGTGGCCAACTCAACCTTTGCAGGCTTCTCCTTTGGATATCTACGCCGAGGAGACCAAGGCCGGTAAGAGAAGATACTAAGCGTATTGCATATGCCCTACTGTTTATAGTTAATCGTTTCGGTCAATATCGCTCGTAGGTTTTCTTAATGACCATAAATCTATTATTTGTGCAAATGCGGCACACAGCGAAGCCTGCTTCGGCTAGAGTGCGGGACCTAGAGGCCGGCTCAAAGTCGTGGGTTGAACAAACATTTTCATGCAAATCTTCTCTCCTCAATATGTTGCCCTCTTTCTTCTATTATTCTCTTTTTTTTTTTTTTTTTTTTTTTTTTTTTTTTTTTTAAAAAAAAAATTNNTTTTTTTTTTTTTTTTTCAATAAATCAATTAATATATATGTTATTCTTGGGTTACCTGTTCCATGACTTGATCCTCAGGAACAGCAAACAGACGCGAGTTATTATTGTTTCCGCCGCCAGTACCGTTGAAGAAATTTTTTTCTCTTCCGTCTGGGTGTCTGTAGTAACACACTTTCGACTTGCATTCGTTACCGAACTTGCAGTCCTCTTTCAAAGGATGGTTGAAAGAACAGTCCAATCTCGTGCATTCCAGTCCGTTTTTACATGGCACTTGAGACAATGCATGTCTCTTGGTGCACATTTGGTTTGTACAATACAATCCGAACTTGCACTGTTCTAAAGAAGTAGGCACCACACCTCTTGGAGTGTTGTAGCTTGTAGAAGGATTGTAAGCCGGTTGCACCGCAGGTTTTGGCTCCCGAGGTGGGGCCTGGTAGTTGGGCGAAGAATGAGCATATTCACATTCAGGATTGGTACAATTCTTGTTCTGACGGCACCATCTGGTTCTGATCACCTTAGCATCCTTATTAGCAGGCGTAGGGTGGCCAAAGGGACACAATTCTTTGGAACAGAGTATACCGAACCGGCATAAAGTGACCTGGGGCTGCTGAACAAAACTTGGCTTGCTCCTGGCGACCCATTCCATGAGTTCACCGCCTCCCCTGGCGCCTTTGGGTACGTTAATGGAACCTGAGGATGCTAAAGACAAAGCTCTTTCGAGGTTAGCTGCATTCTGAAGTCCAAAGCTTTTCGAACTGACCCTCGTCTTTCCACTGATGAAGTCTTTGTTCGCAGCCTTGCCCACTCCCTTTCCATTTCTTTGGTTCTTTCTATTCTCGTTGCCACCTTTGAGGACGGCCTTGTTCAAGCCCTTCAGTGGCCCCTTGGGGAACTTTGAGTCTGCGCGTGCAGTAGATGTATCTATTTGGGCGGGAGGAAATGGATTCACTGCTGCTGCGGGCCCAAATGGGTTCACTGTTGCTGCCGGGGGAAATGGATTGGGGACAGGTGTATCTTGAACGGGCTGCTGCTGTTGCTCCAGTACGGCGCTGAACTCGAAGGGCTGAGTTTGGGGTTGCTGGTGCTGCTCTGGATGTTGCGGCGGCTGTGGCTGGTCTGGCTGTTGTGGTTGCTGTTGTGGTTCAGACTGCTGATAAACCGAATTTTGTTCTTGCGTCGAAGGTTGGGCAGAGTTTTGTAGCTGTTGCAAGCGGTTAATCTCAGCCATGACCCGTCCAACGAACTGATCATCGATCGGAATATCAATCACCTCCTTCACCTGCTGGACGATTTCCTCTGCAGACCGCCTTTGCCCAATCAAAATATTCATATATTCAGCGGTGTCCTGAGCATCCGCAGGAATATTATATGTTGAAGTTAACTCGTTCACCAACAAGGGCATGAGCTGCTGGGCAATTGGGCCATCTGGATCATATGACATGGCGGAATGGTGTGTGTTTTGGTCGGAGAAGAGGTGTTGACTAATTGTATTCGTGTGTACGCCTTGTGGCAAAAGTCTTTAGTGTGAGGATTCCTCTTCGACATTTGGTTCGCGCACATGATGCACACTGAGCACGAAAAAATATTGCAACGAGAACGCTAGAAACGAGCATTTGCGACCTAACCCGACTCATCAAGCAAATATGTCAGTGAATATTTTCGGAGACCAGGCTACTGAAGAAAGAGCCGAAAATGCTCGGATGTCTGCCTTTGTTGGAGCCATCGCTGTGGGTGATTTGGTTAAGACAACCTTGGGCCCCAAGGGTATGGACAAGTTATTACAGTCCAGCAGCGATGCCGACAAATCACTCATCACGAATGACGGAGCCACGATCTTGAAGGCAATTCCGTTGGACAATCCTGCAGCCAAGGTTTTGGTCAACATCGCCAAAGTGCAAGACGATGAAGTTGGAGATGGGACTACCTCGGTCACTGTACTTGGGGCCGAGCTCTTGAGGGAGGCGGAAAAGCTTGTTGACAAGAAAATACATCCTCAGACCATCATTGAGGGCTACCGGCTCGCTAGAGACACATCTATTGCAGCTTTGGACCGTATTGCTGTGGACAATGCTGCCAGCCAGGAAAAGTTCAGGTCGGACTTGCTCAATATCGCCAAAACTACCCTCTCGTCCAAGATTTTGGCGCAGGATAAGGACCAGTTCTCCGAATTGGCTGTTGACGCTGTGTTGAGGTTGAAAGGTTCCACCAACTTGAACAACATTCAGATCATCAAGAAGGCTGGAGGCAAGTTGTCCGATTCGTATTTGGATGAAGGATTTATTTTGGAGAAGAAGTTTGGTATTAACCAGCCAAAGAAAATTACAAACGCCAAAATCTTGGTGGCCAACACTTCTATGGACACCGACAAAGTCAAGATCTTTGGCGCTAAGTTCAAGGTAGATTCCACCTCGAAATTGGCAGACTTGGAAAAGGCAGAGAAGTTAAAGATGAAGAATAAAATTGAGAAAATCAAGAAGTTTGGTATCAATGTGTTCATCAACAGGCAGTTGATTTATGATTACCCCGAGCAGCTATTCAGCGATGCCAAGATAAACTCCATCGAACACGCCGATTTTGACGGTATCGAGAGATTGGCTCTTGTCACAGGCGCAGAGGTCGCATCTACTTTTGATAACCCTGAAAAGGTCAAGTTGGGAACTTGTGAGTCGATCGAGGAGATCCTAATTGGTGAGGAAACTTTTCTCAAATTCTCCGGCGTTTCTGCCGGTGAAGCATGTACCATTGTCTTGAGAGGTGCCACCGATCAAGGCTTGGATGAGGCTGAAAGATCCTTACACGATGCATTGTCTGTGTTATCACAGACCACGAGAGACACCAGAACGGTTTTGGGCGGAGGATGTTCCGAAATGATCATGTCTAAGGCTGTGGACCAGGCTGCCGCAAATGAAACAGGCAAAAAGTCGCTTGCTGTGGAGGCTTTCGGCAGAGCCTTGAGATCACTCCCCACCATCTTGGCTGACAATGCTGGTTTTGACTCCAGCGAGTTAGTGGCCAAGTTGCGCTCTTCCATCTACAACGGCATGACAACGTCGGGCTTGGATTTGAACATTGGAACCATTGCAGACATGAGAGAGATGGGAGTCGTGGAGTCATACAAGCTAAAGAGAGCCGTCGTGTCGTCGGCGTCTGAGGCCGCTGAAGTCTTGTTGAGGGTCGATAACATTCTCCGTGCTAAGCCAAGAACGGCGGACAGGAACCGCTAGTGGGGAGGAGTCATAGATAGTTCAGAATGATGATATACAAGTTCGGGAGAGATTCTGCGTCATAGATAGTTCAGAATGATGATATACAAGTAAGGGAGAGGCTCTGCGTGATGAAATTCAAGGGCTATGTTCATGGTCTCAATCTTCTTGGGTCCCTTGGGAAGAGCGAAGCACGGCGAATGTTCTTCAAGTCCAAGAAAAACATCAAGACTCGCTCTAAACCAATTCCACCGCCTGCATGTGGGGCGCATCCGTAGGTGAAGGCGTCGATGTAGTCGGAAATTCCATCCATGTTAGGGTCGATACCATGGGCGTCTAATCTGGTCCTCAACAACTCCGGGTCATGTATACGCTGGGCCCCGGACAATATCTCTTCACCTCTCATAAAGAAGTCATAAGAGTTGGAGTATCTTGGATCTTCTGGGCAAGGCATGGTGTAGAATGGTCTGATTGCCAATGGAAATTTGTCCAAGATGTAGAAGTCGGTATCGTACTTTTCTCTGACGATTTTTCCCAAGAGCTTCTCGTTTTCGGTAGACAAGTCCTCCAAGTCATCAACTTGTTTGCCAGCTTCTCTCAATAACGCTATACCCTCTTTAAAGTGCAATCTTACCATCTTACCGTCTTTTGGCAACTTGAATTCTTCAACAGGAAACTGTTTTCTGACGGTAGCGATCTCCAGAGCATATTGGCTCTTCAATTCGGTGAAGATGTAAATGAAGAGATCCTGCAAGACGTCCATGACTTCATGGTAGTGTTCTTCAAAAGCCATTTCCAAGTCCAAACCCACAAACTCGGTCATGTGACGGTGAGTGTTTGAGTTTTCGGCTCTGAAAACAGGGGCAATCTCAAAGACTTTTTCGAAATCAGCCGCAATCAACTGCTGCTTGTAAAATTGAGGAGACTGAGCCAAAAAAGCAGATCTCTTGAAGTAAGAAATCTCAAAAACATTGGACCCTCCCTCGGTGGCAGCACCAAGAATCTTGGGGGTGTGGATCTCAGTGAATTTACTCTTGGTCAAGAATTCTCTGAACAACGCAGAGATTCCGTGCTGGATTCTGAATATGGCCTGGTTGGTTGGAGTTCTGAGGTCAATGACACGAGCATCCAATCTGGTGTCCAAGTTGACCACTGGCAAGCCGGCGGCCTCGGCCTCAGCCTCGGATCTGGAAGCATCCTCAATCAACATTGGCAACTGCTCGGGAGTTTCTTGCAACGTGTAGATCTTGGTCACATGCACCTCCGCATCTTGAACCGTAGCAGACTTGATGGGCTCGTCCACCTTTCTGACAACACCATGCACCACGACAATAGACTCCAAGTTGATTGCTCCAGCCCACTTCACCATCTGCTTCAGGACGGAGGAGCCGTTGGACTTGATAAGACCCTGGATCAAGTTCTGCTGGTGCCTGAAAGTCAAAAAGGCCATCGTGGCACCTTGCTGTCTCAGGTTGTGTGCTCTGGCTCTGAAAATCACCTCTTGTCCGTCATTGGCGGCAGACAAGTCTGCAATGCTTACTCTCTTAGCACCAGACCTAGAGCTGGAGTTGACGAGAGGCAATTTTCCGTAGTTTTCTTTGGCGGGATCATTGGCGGCCTGGGCTTCTTTTTCTGCCTTCTCCTGCGCGAGCTGCGCTTCCCTCTCTGCCTTCTTGCGAGCCTTCTCCTTCTCCTTCTCCAACTTCTTTAACGCCTTTTTGGATAAGGGTTGGCCATCTTCGCCCAAAATCACTTGCTCTGCAGCTTTTGGTTCTTCTTGCACTGAGAGCTCGCTCATTTTCTGCGTTTCCTGTGCTGACATGACGAAAGACCAGGTGTGAGTAATGGTGTGAGTAACGGTTGAGATCGGTGCGATTGAATTTTTTTGGGTGGTCTCATGCCGGACAAACAGGATGCAAAATATGACCCGTCCACCAATGTATGGAACGGGCCAGTCGTAAAACCATGGAATACTTCTTTTGATATGTCGTCATCCTAAAATAAGAATTCCAAATTCATATTTCGCTCTGAAGGAACTTTAAAAGATGCCCAAACGCTCCAAGCACATGCTCGTTCGCATACTGGCTTGAACCTCCGAGTCAAAGGTCTGGACTTCAGGAGCCAGCTCCACCATTGAATTATTGATCGACAATACTCTAGCGATTAAACTTCGATAGCTGCTTTACCTTTCTGGACAATGCCTCATTAACTCACCTACAGCCCTTTCGCTCCATGTTTTTTGAAGCTCCTCAGTAATCAATTCCTTTTGGTGCGAATTTTGAAGTTTGGCAGACAAACCATTCATCCTCAAGCTGTTTCTTACTCTATAGTTGTCAAGCAACCGGCCAAACTCTTCCCTGCTGGTGTTAGGGGAAAAAGCCTCTGAGCTTCGAAGTGTTTCAATGAAGCTAATTATCACCTTTCTTCTTTTGTAGATTGAAGATGTGCCTCTCCAGCGACTACCATAAATTTGGTTCTTCTTCTGGACAGAGGGTGCTCCGGGTCTCAGCACATACCATTCTTCAAGAAGCTTCACAACGGTATCGGAATCTTTTCGCATTCGTAATGAGGGAACAGCTCGTGCAAGGACTGTACAGTCTCGGATGCTTCCGTTCGCTTCCCCGATAAAGTCAACTTTTGGTTCCACATCTCCTTCAGTAGAGGCTTTTGTGCTCTTGTGGTGTGGTGCATGCATAACATCCTGAATTATTGATGAATCGATGAATTTGGCATTGTGCCCAGCAACCTGGTCGCAAACAAATTGCATCTCCAGTGAGTTTTTCTTCAACTCTTGGTCAAATGCTTCAAAAAGCTCAAGCAATTTACTGATACTTTTATCCCTTTCAGTCCTTTCACGGGTGAAACCTTTGAACCACTCAATAATATCTGAATCCGTCCCCGGTTCTTGGAGTTTGTGATGTACAGGTGAAGCTTTGTGGTCATGGTTTTGGCTCCTGCCAACAAAGACATCCCACAATTGATTCTCCACAGCACCCTTCACTTGTTGTATGAGATTCTGATCTTTTTCTTTAGTATCATGAATGCGAATTGTTTCAAGATATCCCCTAAAATCCTCAGCATACTTCAACATACTCAAGTGGATATTCTTGATGGGAAATTGAAGCGTATCAATTTTTTCCACAAAGAACGGGACCAAGGCATTAGCCAATGCTCTTTTTGATTGCATCTTCTCAGAAAGACCCAATTCCTCTTGATTTCTTCTTATTCTTTCCTTGAAACGAAGAAATTCTGGTAATTTCGTGATTGGATGCTTTGCAAAGATGCTATGAGGTGCCCGGTCAACCAAGTTTGTTAAATCCTGAAGAATCACTTTTCGGAATGTTTTCAACATTCGCAAGAATTTTTCTGCAACAACTCCTTCATCAATTTTGCTCGTTTTTTCCCCGCCACTTTTGTACAGATTAAATTTGCCATCGATAACTGCTAGTAACGAATCAAGCCAAGGAAATATCTTAGTTTGCAAGAAGTCAGGCGGTTCACTCTCTCGAAGGCAATCGTAAGACTCATCAAAACCAAAACCCCCAGAGGAGAAGATGAACTCAAAAGGAAGCGAGTCTAAAAACAGCCCGTTGATGTTGCTTTTTTTCCAGCCGCCGGCTATTTTTATTTGACTCATTTCGACTTGATTTGAGTCAGCTTTGCGTGCACCCCCTTGCCTCCCAAGATGGGTTGCTTTACCCAAGACGACTCCGATACTGCTAAGGCATGATCTAACCAAATCAGCTTCGTGTTTGTAGCTGATTGGCTCATTATTTCTCGATTTGGCACTGTCCGCAAAAAGCACCTTGATCGAAGACCAGTTATTTGTAAGGAGAAATTTGGGTCTATTCTCTCCTGAAAGTGGGGCATGATCATCTTCAAAATCAAACCGGTACCACATTGACATGGCAGTAGCGGTCACGAGACATATCTCGACATCTTTGTGGCGACAAGCCCCCATAAAGTGTGGCTTTTCGCTTTCAGTGTTGGTTTTGCCTCGGCCACTAGAAAAGCCTAAGATATGGACTTTTCCTCGTTCTGAATTATATTCAGTGAATGTAATGTCGGAAATTTGTGCCTGCCTCTTATTTTCGCCGCGATACAAGAGGTGGTGACCCAATAAGATTTCCAAGATTGCGTTGATTCCATAATAGATATCTTTCTTTCCGCCTTCCCCGGTCATATTGTACATGTTGACCATCATTGCCTTCAAGTTATCAATCGTGTAGATCTCATTTGTGTATTCTTTTCTGTGCTTATCATGGAAATTGATTCTTTCGAGTTCATTCTGTCGCTTTCTTCTCTCCAGAGCGAAAACAGTGACACAGTCCATGTTGGGAACAACCCTTAATTTTTTAACTTCATTGCTAGCGGTTATTCTGTCTTGAATATCTCTACACTTGTATAAAGCAATGCAGTGATTGAAGAACGCCAAAGCTTGCTGCGCGCCGTATATGGTTTTGCTGAAGTCGCCTGTCTTGCCTTCTTTGGTTTTCTCATCAACGTATTCACGCATGCTTTCCAACAAAAGGATCCCGTCAATAGCAAACTGCAGTGCACCAACGTTTCTCTTGGCCATGAACACAAGATAGCGGGAAATAGCGTAAGAGTATGTATCTCTGGAGGTTGACTTGATCTGTTCTCCTCGTTGAATGCAAAATGGGTGCTGCAATATTCTGTTTGCATAATCAAACAACTCTTTCTCTTGCGGGGTCATTTTTCCCTTTCGTTCAATTCGCCAATCGAGTCTTGACATTTGTTTGGGGGTGATTCGACCAATGTAGATTTTTGGGTACTCCATCCTCTCTATGAATTCAAGGGCTCTCTTATCAATTTGGTTTCTCTGTTGTGGAAGTTGGTCGGTCTCCTTGTTGGCAATGTTGTTAACTTCAAGAACTTGGAATTCTTCACACTTGTCAATTTCCCCTGCATCTTCGCTTAAAAAGAACCTATTGTCCAGTTCGCAGTTTGATTCGCCAGGGTGAATCGCTTTGCCTAAGGTATGCTCTTCCTTATTTCCATCTTCAGAATTACCTCCAACTTCTGCAGGAAAACTTCGAGCAATAATATCAATGATACTGGGGCATTTGGAGAGTGCCTTCGGGTTTAGCCGAGTTATTCTGGCCTTATCTGAATTTTGAAAGTGGTTATCCATCGCGTTTTGCTTTTGCCAGTGTGGTGGGTAAATTTATTTCGAGGCAAAGCAGCATATTTATACGCTCATGGGCACCCCCTGTCTGATTGCGATGAAACTAATTTATTTTTCAGGTTTGCAGCCTTTCCTAAAAGGTCTTTGTTTCCAGCTTCCACGAATTTTGGAAAGAACTGAGGAAGCCCACAATCGTGGCCACATGATTAATTTGCCTTGATGACCTTCGCTTCCGGGTTATATAACCGAAAACTTGTAAACTGAATTTAGCAGCCACTTCAAAGTGCGCGTGACTCTCACTCCATTCTCTTAGCAGGACCCTAAAGAGGATTCAAGATTTTGGTCCCGAAATGTCGCGAAAATGACACGGGAGCCCTACGCACTTATATGCAGAGGAATGTTAGCCTGCATGCCATATGTAAGTCGCATGCAGCCCATGACAGTGAAAGCTTCCTTCTTGGGCGGTTTTGAAACCATTCAACATCATTTGGCTAGTTAATTATAGTATGGAGCAATTTACACTGAAAGCTCAACATGTCTGGTGACATTTTATATTCTGTAAAGGAGCTCCTTGGGGAAATTATGCAAAGTATTATTTAATATGTCATCAAAATTCTCAAAAACCTGCCTTCCAATAACAGGTCCCTTGGCCCAGTTGGTTAAGGCGTGGTGCTAATAACGCCAAGATCAGCAGTTCGATCCTGCTAGGGACCATTTCTTTTTGTTTTTGCTCTTCCCCCCCGTTGGTGGTTTATGGGTAAGTTGCACCTCGAAGTCTCATGCGGAAATTGTAGGCATGTACTGAATGCGAGTATTTTTGAGATCCCATTCATGCAACCTGCGCGCGCACTTGGCGGAGTCTCCCACCAGTTGAGGAGTTGTGCGCATCCTCGTGTAGTTCTCGACGCCTGGAAGAGCAACTGCGACATCTGTTGTTGACTACGCGCATGTCGCTACAAGCACAACCGGAAGTCCACTTCTGTCCCTATTCTGTCCCTATTCTGTCCCTATTCTGTCCCTACAGAAGATAGAATCCTCGGAAAAAATGCTGGTTTGTAATACTTGCCCAAATATGCTTTCGTCTTGACGCGCCCTTGAAATGTAATGGCCCATATGTTAACAACCATTTAGTCTTTCTGGGCAGGCGTCGCACTCTATCTCTTGGTTTTACTATGCATCGTTTTACCAGCACCTAATGCGGCCCACGTCTGAAATTATTGAGTTTCATCCCAAATATCCATTCTAGGGTTACACCCCATAGGTCCAATCAGCTTTTTCTAGGCCGTTTTTTTTTTTTCTTTTTCTTTTTTGAGTGGCCAAGAGGACCACACAAATCGCCTAGCATCATCCTTTCAACACATCAACAAAAGACCAGTCGGATTACGAAGTACCGATGCTTCAACGCGAGCCTAATATTCGTGGCTTCTTCAGCACCACAAGTGGCTTTTGATACCACAGTCAGTTTCTCGGGTTACACTAGCAACATTTAGAGGTGTTGTACCACAAGCCGGTGATCACCGGCAAAAAAAAAAAAAAAAAAAAAACTCCAGGGTATCAGGTTCCAGCTCCTCTGTATACTTTGGGTGGGGCCCCACCATGCATGTCTTTATCCAAACCGTATTGGTCGCGTGAGACAAATGCGGCTTCTTGTATGGTTAGACCGGACAACCACAATATATCGACACGAGTTGCATAGTTCAATGCGTGCGAGTAGCATAGGCCGAGGCAAATGCGACGGGTGATTTTGAAATGCACAGGGCAGGTCTTCGCTCTATAAACCACCACTCGAACGTCCTTGCAGGCAAATCCCTCAATCCGGAAACCAAGAAGTGGGATACGGCCTTGTAGTATGTAGCGATCAAGTCATCGCCTGCATGTTGCTTGCATATGCACTAGAAACCCATGAGAAATATACAAGATCTCATGCACACTGGGTTATTAGACGGTGAAAATTTCAGCTCTCAAAGGTGGTGTGCCTATTGTAGGGCTCTTCTGAAGTTGACGCCGAAACAGTTCGGAATGAAGGGTCATTCCAGAAACACTTTCTCTCCCTGTTTTTTACAATCAACATTTCGCTCAACAACAAGAGGTCCCTTGGCCCAGTTGGTTAAGGCGTGGTGCTAATAACGCCAAGATCAGCAGTTCGATCCTGCTAGGGACCACTCATCTTTTTTTGCCCCTCTGATTGTGGGTGTTTTCTCGTCTTTCGTGTGCTCATCGGTGTGCTCTCCAGGTGCATGCCACTTTCGTGTAGTGTGCACAACTTTTTTTCTCGCGCCCTGTGTGCACCACCTTTTTCTCGCGCGACGAGCGCGCCAATTCTAAATGGCGCGTGGGCCTTCACCATGGGGCTATCGGCGCCAAATACTTGGACGCTCCATATTCCAGATTTCACACTTCTGCTGTGTGTCATGATTAGAAATCCCCATCATATTCGATATCATTATTAGGTGTGCCAATTCATCTCCAAAGCTTGCTTTGTTGGTCGTAATGAATGGGTACAAATCTGAAAGGAGGGTTCTTTAGACTATTCTCCATGTCTGAACTAGTAGTAGTTGTAGTTCTTCGTCCACATCTACATAGCTATGAACCTGGAGGCCTGGGGAAAATTTGGAATGCACTTGAGGTACTGGTGTTCACTGCCCACATTCACTGTCTGTGCACCTGCCCGCTTGACAGCTTTTCGCAACCGCGAAACACCTTTATCCCCATACTACTCCGTCATGACTGTTCGTGCCAGCGTCGATGAAAGGCATTTTTCCTATTTGAAAACCTCTGCGGTATCTAATTTCACTCAAAGGATCTTAAAAAGTGATGCGTTCGTGTATCCTGTTTTCGTATGTACTCAGCTCCGCCCAAGTCCTGCCTCATTACTGACCATATCTTAGGGGGTGCAATATCTTCTCCTGCACAATTCTTACTGGCCCAGTTTCGCCCAGTTGTTCATCCCAATGGCCTTGGTTTACATCATTACTCTCCAGGTTTTGTTTCTTTCCTTGTTCCCAATATACGTATTTCTCGCCACCTTGATTCTTGGCCCCGTGGGCATTGTGCAGGCCTTTATTTTCGTGTTTCAGATAACAGGCAAGGTTTCGAATTTGATAGTGAGGGTCAGTTTTTTCTCCAAATTACAAGTCAAGACCTTTGACCTGGTGCTAATTGAAAATGGCTTTCAGAGTGTTGTTGACGAGTTTAAGCAATCTCAGACTGAAGACGCCGAGAGCGCATGGAGCGCATTTAAGAACTGGGTGCAAACAAAAGCATGGCCATCTTTGATAAGAAGTGCGCTCCATGCTGTCATTTTCCTGATCCCGTTTCTCGGGCCTTTTTTGCACTTGTACGTAAAGAGCCGTGGCAAGGCTGCAAGGGTTCATGAAAGGTACCACAAGCTTGCGCAATTGAGCGACGTGCAAAAGGAGTTGCACGTTCGAGTCTTCCGGAGAGACTACACGGCGTTCGGGTACATGGCTATGTTTTTGGAGACTATTCCCCTCTTTAGCTTTTTTTTCATGTTCACCAACAACATAGGTATGGCGTTGTGGACTGCTGATAACAAGGGAAAGCTATTGGCAGCGAAAAATGTTTCTAGCGAGTAATCGGAACTAGGCAATATACAACGAGGTCAGCACCACGGATTCTGATCCAAGTGTTGTTAGTAAAGATAGACGTTATCCACACAGCCAAATCCGGCTGCCACCCCGCCCTCATCGCTTGAGCTGAACTTGGACCTCAACAAGAAGCCCGCATTGTCATTGAACAGAACCTCGCCAGTATCCTCATTAAATAATATGTTTCCGAAAATTCCAAGCTCGGATATAATGTCCTGCTCAAAAATCTCACTGTTGCGTAAAATATTGTTACTGTGGGTAGGAGGATGGATGAGCTCCATAAGGATATAGGCGCCCCAATCTTTATCATTCAAGCTCTTGAGGAACGCAGGGATGTTTTCCTTGTAGACGTTATTACCACCCCCCTCCCGCTGAGGCTTCAAAACAAAGTTTTGAGGCGACTCGAGTGCTAGTTTTCTTGCTTGTTGACCAGCATCAGAATCGTCGAGAGGATGGATTTTAACAAAAGTGGACATGACAGACTGAAGCAAATCAGCCGCAGATCCTGGCAAAAATTGTTTCAAAACCTCCGGCTCAGTCAACATTTGCTGCACCTTCTTGGAGCCCGATAACTGAGTCAAGAGAGAAGGGCACTTTATAGCCTTCGCAGACTCAAGTATAAGTCTCGCTTTCCACGTAAGCTCGGGGTCCATCTCATAATCCAGAGGACTGTAGCCAGACCTAAAGTAAACGACTGATACTTCATCCATGGTGGATTTAATGTACAATTTCCCCTGATTGATGGTGGTGTGGCTCTCGATTTGCTCCAAGGTAAGCCTATAAGACTTTACCCTATATTTTTCCAAGATCTCATACTCAATTAGTCTTTGATCAAAACAGTTTCTTTCGTTCGGCTGCACAACAAAGAGAATAACCGTGTTGCTCGTGTTCAAGCGTTCGTCATATTGCACTCTAGCCTTGTACAAGCCATTGGCAATATCCTGGGATGAGGTTGAGATAGGAATATCTTCTGAAGCATAGTATCTGTTTGAGTAGTCATTGTCGTAACTGCCGCTTTCGTTGAGATATGTGTGAGCCTTGCCTACCTTGGTAGATAATCCGCCAAAAGAGACCAGGACCGTGTTGAACTCAATCTGCTTGATCTCATGGGCTACCTCATCGTGCATATAGTCTGAGCGGAACACTCCCAACGTCAAGGGCTGAGGAATTTGCCCCCCGTTGGCTTCCAATGTCTTCAAATACGTCTCGTGCAACCTCCCCGTAAACTCACGGTCGAATCCTGCCAACACCTGGATGTTCTCCAAGAGCCATAACTTTTGGTGAGATACGACGTTGGCATATAAGGAATTGAACGACTTTTGAACGTCTACCGCCCGCAGGAACAAGTCCCTGGGGAATGGTGTTGGAAACAATGTGATGGGCGCGTTATTGGCGGAGTGGGCAGCGAACCCGGGGGGGTACATGACCAATCCGTTAGCCAAGCTCCATTGGAGAAGCCTCTCCATCAATTCGGCTCTGTTTTCGAGCGATAATTTGGGGAAGTCTTTTGGTGGCATGGTGTTCAGATGTAGTGGCGAGGGTCCAAGATAACGCTAAGTAGGAGCGCGCTGCGCTTAACCAATGCCCTCAAGCAGTGCACTCAATCCATGCACTGACTAATCAGAGCTGGCTTGACACGAAACGCCCGCGCTTCAATTACCGTAGTCAAGCCCGACTTAAGCCGCTGATTGACGCCACAGTTTCCAACACTTGAAGTCAGCTAGTTATTTCCCCACACTATTCGGCCACATAATCAACCCGATTAGGTGGCTGCATATTGCATACCAGATATAACACCACATGTCTCGATGTGCCCCAAGGTTTCAGCTAGTACATACAACCGTTTGGAATTCGGGCTTCACGACTCTATAAACGAAAATTACTTCCTGCGGGTTTGATATTGGCTGAAATTCATGTATGTCCAACCTCGGTGAAAATATTGCTTACTATTATTGACCCCAGCCCCCTCCATCCAAGTGGGCCTGCACTAGCCGCAGCCCCATGGTAGGGCTGCGGTGTCGCCAGGACAACTGCTTTATCGGGGTGTAATGAGTGGCATTCTAAGGCACTCTCATCAAGCGCAGTGTACAAGCACGTGCCCATCCTTGGCCTTCAGTAGTGACAGCTCTTGCATATGACCACGCTTATTAAACGAGCGTCTGCGGCACTTAAATACTACGATAGAGCCTCACTTCCTCACACCTCTATATCACAAACCACTATCTACCGGGGGCTCCACCCACCGACCGGTCTTTTTGAGTTACTCAATACGGCAATAGTGGGATGCTCAAATCGAACCACCAGTCGACCGGAGCAGCCATACCGCACGTCCAATTATTTGTCGGTGCTAGCCAATGTATGCGTGAGTATCTGCAGTACATCCATTGTGGGGGTGAATTCCAAATAGCTTGAGCTACGAGTGTGAGAGAAGCCACAAAAGGAATCGTACTGAGTCTGTCTTCTATAGCACGCATACTTGCGCCTTACCCAAGCCAAAAATGTTGAAAGGTTTTTCGATACTCATCTTCACATGGCTGTATTTCTGCACATAAAGCGCCATTCTCCTTGATACTATGCACTGCCAAGTTCACATCCAAAAGAGTTGAACCCCCTCAGTGCCTAGAATAAGGATTGAAGAATTTCGAGACTATACGGTATGCTGCCAACGAATAGCCACATGTCAAGGGTGGAACGTATGCTCACGTGATGGCGTGACTGCTTTCCACATATGCAGAGACCCACTACGCAGTGCGAAAAAAAAGTCTCGGTGAATTTTACTCGCCTTATAGAATTTCTATTGACAACTGAACCAAGAAGTATGTTAGCAGCCGTGAGAACGAAGTGCCCCTGGTTTGTGGTGTGCCGGTGGTATACGACGTGCTGAAGGGGTTGAACCCTTTGCATTGATGCTCTATGACCTCTCTCACCGAGCTCTATGTGGCACCATATCAAGATATATCAAGATCCATGCAAACCCTTGGTTCGAATTCATGAATAACCGCATACTAACGCCGCAGTGAAATACTTAGCTGCTTACTTATTGTTGGTCAACGCCGGCAACACCTCCCCATCTGCTGCTGACATCAAGAAGGTCTTGGAGTCCGTCTCCATCGAGGTCGAGGACGACAAGGTCGAGAAGTTGATTGCTGAGGTTGAGGGCAAGAATGTCGAGGAATTGATTGCTGAGGGTAACGAGAAGTTGTCCTCCGTCCCAACCGGTGGTGCTGCTGCTTCTTCCGGTGCTGCCGCTGGTGGTGCCGCTGAGGAGGCTGCTGAAGAGAAGGAGGAGGAAGCCGCTGAGGAGTCTGACGACGACATGGGTTTCGGTTTGTTCGACTAAGCTTACACTCGCCTATAAATATTAATGTGACCTTTGCAACTGAACACTTCGTAGAGATGCGGAATTGCGCTAAAGCTCGTCCCCCATTTTCCTATCGGCGTTGGAATTGCCAAAAACAGCATGTCTAGCTGACTTGAGGAAGGAGTCAAAATCGGGGTCTGTTCCCGAGTACAAGAGGCTTCTCTTTTTGAGCCCTGTCCGCCTTTCCTCCACCTCTCTGCTCAACCACACCAAGAACTCATGGGTGGCAGTTAGTCTGTTTTTCTTGTGGAGTTGCACCAAGGCCTGCGTTACACTTTTGAGTTGCTCTTCTGATCTGCTATGCTCGTTTACAAGAAACAGCTGCAAGTATCTCGACATCTTGTCTAAAGCTTTCTCAGTACCGCCAAAAGTCTTTTGGTCAAATCCGGGGATTGGAAGGTCCTCGAGCATTTGCACTAGCCGTTCCTGGGCCTGAATGCCGAGCTGGGGAAAGACGGAGAATAGCTTTTGTAGTCCCGAAAACGTGCCTTCATCAAGACTGAAGTTCACCTTCGCGTACTCTGCATTTGATGACAATGCTTGTATGACCCCCAAGACCCGCTTGTGTATGATGTCGGACACAAGGGTATCGTTCAAGAGTTCATATAAATCATCGATGAACAGCAGCGGCTGTTGCAGAAGAAAGTTTTCAATCGATTGCTCATTATTGCGCAAAGACGAGCCCATGACCCGAAAGATTTTCTCTACCAATTCAGGGCTCTCGACCTTCAACAAGTCTGAGGCCTGCTTCATGGACGCAAAAACATTCGTGTCTTTGGTGAGCTCTGCGCCAAACTCGATGTCATGGCTCAAGTCAACGAGCGTATCGAGCGCCTTGCTCAAGCGAGAAATGTCACGTTCTTCGTCGAACTTGAGAATCTCATCGACAGAAGAGGAAAAGCTCAGTAATTCTTCCGGATCGACCTTGGACTTCTTAAACGGTTTATTCATTTTGGCGCTCTTCTTTGGTTCAGCCTTTCCATATTCCTGAGGCACGACCGCAGCCACGTTATTGATATTCTCGTCTTTATCGTCATCCAGTAGGTACTTTGCCTCTTGACTTCCAGTTTCAAGATTTAGCCGAACATGCAATCCTGGCGGAATGGTTTGGCCTTCCTTTACAATCTGCCATTCGCTTGAGGGCTTGAATTGAGAATCGTAGCAGCCAACATCCTCTTTGCAAATCAATTCGCCTTGTACTAAAAGAAAAAGGGTAGCACCTATAGTGTATCCCAGTAGTTTCATGGTGGCGAGTGGGGCAGTTGAGTAAAGAAAAGGTTTTGATTAGGTGTTAATATGTATGCGCGTATACACCGCGTGCGCTCTTGACCTCTCACAACAGTGTGGAAATATGCACATTGAAAACTACCATTTTTCCTCGGGGTTGTTTTTATAGCTGATGTAGTCCAGATATTTGAAAATGCTGATCTCCGTCTCGTTCTCGATTCCAAGATCCCACAAGGTCTCCTCAGGGTTCACGGCGTTGGCCTCATCCTCACAGAATATGATATCTTGTTCATCGTTGTCGAAATTAATCACCAAGTTCATAGACTTCGAGCCATGGGCATGGGTGTACACCTTCAAGCAGTCATATGACACATTGCGGTATGGCCTGTAAGCACCCGTGGTGTTGATGGTTGTTTTGATCTGCTCGAGTAATGCTGCAGGCGTGGTGCTTTTCAAATCAATCGAATGCACAATGTGGTTCTTGACATTCCTGTACGGAAACGACTTGATTATCCTTATGGTGATCAAAGCATCTGTAGCTGGCCTGACATTCGAAGTGAGCGGCTCCTGTTCGCTTATTGACATCCTTATATTGACCGAGGACGTAATATCTGACTTTGCAATGAGGCAGCCTATTTGGTGTACGGATGCTTGAGACCTGCTCAAATGGAAAACCCAGATTCCAAACGACCTAGAAATAAACTGAGATCGTAGATCTTGTTGTAGTTTCCAGACAACTTATGCTCTAAACTCTTCAGTGCCTCCTCGAATAAAACGCAAGAATCAATGCTACCGCTCGAATCATCGGAATATGTTTCGCTTTCAGTGCGGCTCAAAATTGTACGTGCTGGTATCAAGCGGATGATGTCTTGGAGCTCCTGGCTATTTAGCTCGCTAGGCAGCATGAGCTGCTTTATAAGCTTTTTGAGATCGGTATATGTCAAATTTTGTCGATTGCTGTTTCTCAAGACTTTGTCACGGAATCGCAAATACCTATCGTTAGCGTTCTGTCGGGTGTTCGTGCCATCGTCGTATTCTTCGATGCTAATCGCTGGTATTGATTCGGGATCTTGCTGCAACAAATCTTTGACTGCTGAAATGGAATCTATAAGACTTTCAATCTTATCCAGGGTAAGAATAAAATGAGGCGGGTCATGACTGGAGTCTCTGTAAGAACGCAAGACTTCAGCAAACTTGTCCAACTTTGCTTCAGTGAGAACCTTCATAATTGATGTAACATTAGTTTTCAAGGTGTTTTCTGCCGCACGTAACTCCTCGTACTTAGAGATTAATGTCTCAAGTCGAAGCAGCTTCAACGGCTCATATTTGCAGTTTAGGCCACCACATCTGAGCTCATTATTAAGACGTTCGCATATCCTCTTCAACTGTGTAAACTCGCGTATCATTGATGGCAGGATCTCTGTTTTGTAAAGCTCGTAGATATTCAATGATTTCGCCACATGACCGAGTTCAGCTATTAATTCTTCGGTCTTATCCCCACTGAACACTTTTTCGGCAGACACATTCGAATCTAGACCTTCACAGTGAGCCTTTTCCTCAAAACTGAAATCGAAAGAATCGAAAGAATCGAAATTCTCCCACGCATCGTTGACTCTTCGGAATCTGGTCAAGTTGGAGTTTATTTGGTTCGATAGCCGTAAAGACTTGGTGTCGTATTGGTTTTTGAGTTTCTTAGCTCTTAAAATGACAGAAAGAAACGAACCCTGAGCTTGCTGGTCGTGGTTTTCAGCCAGCTCTAAGATGTCGCATTCCCGTGTCAATTCTTGAGGCTCAACCACGAAACGGATGTACCATTGGAGTACATACAACAAAATTGATTTCTCATCGGGAACAAGGACATTGAAATCCTCTGCTATAGCTAGATCCATGATGTTAAAGTGAGACTTTGCCAATGAAATGATATGCCGCAAATTAGCTAGCGGCTTGTGCTGCACAAAGTCTCGATAGTCAATGACTCCCGGGGAATAGTGGTCGAATATTGTTGCAAACATCAAATCTGGCCGCTTGTCTTTTTGCAACGACCAATCGATGTTGAAATTCAGTATGGTATCCAAGGCGTGGTGCTTCCTGCGTTCGTTGAGCCAATGAAGCAAAATGACTTTGATTTCAGAAAATGACTTGCTCTCACTGTTCATCGAAAGCAGGCTGGCGGTTGCAAAGACAAATAAAGTCCACACCAAGCCCAAAATCAATTTGAGATTGCCTCCCACTATATCTTCGGCGCTTATGTTGCATGTGCTGAGTTGCAATACTAGGCGGCAGTAGCGCAAGGCATCATTGATGTTCTCCATTTTTTGTAGAGCAAATTTGGGTTTTTTGTACACTGGGGTCAATAAACCAAGGGAAGGGTTAACATCGGAGACAATGGCGTTTATTAGTTCAATGAGAACCAAACCATCTCCTAGACCGGTTAGAAGGTCCCCCACCTTGTTGGAGAGTTTAGAGTTGACCCAACCCGTCATCGTCCTCGTCTGGGACTTAACCCAGGCTTCTTGGGTCATTTCGTCGAGAGTGGGAGTGGTTGACTGCGGCGCAAAATGAACCGAAATAGCTGTGGATATAGCAGTGGACTGATCAGAATGTAACCAGGCGATCAGAGACGTTTAAGCGTGTGGCGATTAAGACGGAAGAGGGAGTCTTATTCTAATAACATGCAAAGGAGGATGTCTGCGGCTGGCGGAGGGTTTTTGAGGTATTCTGTGTCACGTCTGGAGGCCTGGTTCATGCATCCTTAGACGCGCTTGCGCCGGCTAATCTGTACACAATCACTGAGATGCACAATGAGTATGAGGCCCACCCCATCTCTAATCCCAAAAGAAAGAAAAGAGCGCGAACAATCGAGAAAGCCGAGCCAGCACCGGTGCATGCATGCAACGAAATACCCATCGGGAGAGCTTGGTGGGTTCGAGGTGTTGTGGCCGTCATACACAACTTCAAGGTTATCGGCAAAAGCAGGAGTGTGCCTGATCTCCCATCGCGCGTACATTCAATGGAGGGCAGGATTTTTACCAATTAGGCAAATATGCGCACCAAAACAATAGAGATGGATCGAGGCGACGGCTGGTTCCTGTAGCTAACAATAAGTGGTACGTTTCGGAACCGCACCACACTATTATTTTCCAGTGATGGTATTCAGTGAGATCCCGACCCTGTTGCGCGAGCAATTTAAGAGGAGGGTGCCATTGCACTAATTCTGATCAAAAGCTTTTTAAACTACTTATGAGTTGCATCACATGCCTGGTATTAAACAAGTTACTGCTTAGCTGTTTAATGACTATGAAGTGCGCCGGTAGTATCGTAAAGCTAAACTGCAGAGTAACGTCAGCAGCACAATGAGGTTGAGTTATCTCCACCAAGACAATCTTTCGGGTACTTTCCACCAGCACAATCTTTTGAGTACTCTCCACCAGCAGGATTTTGTTGCAGGGGGCCTCTCATCGTATTCTATATCATTCCAACCTCAAGATGGATCCCAAACGCAACGCCACGACACAAGTAAATTAGGAAGGCAGGTTGAGAATATATTAAGCGATTCTCCCATCGACATTAAATGGAGAAAAATGGGTGCGAGATGGTTTCCTTTGCTGTCGGTCTCAACTGATGGTCGTAAGTCAAGAGCTTGTCAATCAAGTCAATGACTTCATTCAGCATCAAGTGCTTATTATCTTTGTTGATGAAAGAAGACCATGGCTTGCGGGGATAGTTGCCCAAGATCGAGTCGTACTCACTGCTCAATTTGATTCTGTATTTGTTGACGTACGCCATTAAATCTTTGGTGCCCAAGACCTTCGCAATCTGCACCAATTGATCATTGTTCGACTCCCCCCTGAAAAAGGGCTCTTTCTTGAATATAATGGCCGCAAGCATGCACCCCACCGACCATAAGTCAAGGGAATAGTCATACTGTTGTAGGTTGATTAAGAGTTCGGGGCCTTTATGGTATCTCGATGCAACACGAACATTGAAGTCCATTCCGGGGTGGTAGAATTCGGCCAAGCCCCAGTCGATGAGACGCAATTTTTTGCTTTGGGGATCAATCATTATGTTCTGGGGCTTCACGTCTCGATGCATTATCCCCATGGAGTGCGAGAAGTCCAACGCAATAAGAAGCTGCGTGAAATAGAACTGAATGTCTGGAATCGTGAACTTGGAGTACAAGAGCCTGAAGTCGACGTTCTTCACTCGCTCGAAGATTAACGCAGGGATTTTGGAGTTGGCGTCTCTGACGATGTCCAACAAGGCAATGACATTGGGGCCGCCGGTGATGTTCTTCAAGATCTTGACCTCGCGGAAAATCTTCTTGATCTTGACCGGTTTTAAAACCTTGATCACGCATGTCTCCTGGTTCAATATGTTGATGCCCTCGAACACCTCCGAATACTTTCCACGGCCCACCTTGCTGATTATCTCATAGTTGCGAATTGAGCCCCACTTGATCGTGTGCGCCTCGTAGTCCCAGTATTCTTGAGGCTTCTTCTTGTTGACATCGGCATACACTCTAGACACGGAGTATACGTTGGAGCTGGTGTTCATGGTGTCTGTGTAGCTTGTTTGTTGCCTTGCCTTAAAATTTTGATTCATCGCATTATCAATCTCGCCCGCGCACGAAAATATCCGCTTCAGAACCTGGATATCTCCACCGGACCAGATGGGGGGATTTTTGATTCGATGCCACTGCTAAACGTATTCTTCACTTGCAAATACAAAGAGAGGCTGAGATCCCAGCCAAATCGGGGCATTCATGGGACTGCTCCCACCGAGAGGTTAGGATGTGATGTCAAGTACAGAGACAAGTTTTCGCGATTGACCAACAAACGCTGGAGACTACAAGTATGCGCCATGTGCTTCAAGAAGTGTGAAGCATTGTAGCGACATGTATTTAGGGGCATGTATTGGTAAAATATTAACTGCAAGTCAACAGAATTGTCATGTGATTTTAGGATGCAACTTGGGTGATTCCCACCTGGTGGTTTTGCCGTCTTTTTCGCATCTCGCGCCGACCGCAGTCAGACTTTAGCAAAACTCGAGTTTTTTAAATCTGGGCACTAGAGTTAAGAGGCAAAAAAAAAAACACAAAACACATGCCTTCTTCCAAAGGCCACAGATTCATAGCGGCATCCCCAAAGAGTCAATTGATATAAGGCGCCATCAAAATAGCTCTTGTACACATGCTGTCTGCTTACTTTTCCGCTGACATGCAAGCTAATGCTCTGCATACAATTTAGTACATCACCTACATCTCACAGTGCAACTACACCACTGTTGTGGCCCTCACTTGCCAATGAGTTGCAATCCACTTCCCTGGCCGCTATAACCATCAAATCTGCTACAACTGAGCACTTGAAAATGCTCAAGTCTACCGTGACCCTAGATATAGGTTCGGGTGTTCTCAAGGACATCCAGATATGGAACGATAGCCTGGCATACCAGGAGCACAAGACGCTCCTGCTAATCTACAGATGCCACGTCAAATACCGGCGTATTCCTTTGTTTCTCGTCTATAATGGTGCTTCGGAAGTCTATACCAATGATACCCACACAGAGCAATATTTCTTCAACAAACTCATCTCGGCCGACCCGGAGATCGGAGTTCTCGCCAAAGTAAAGGATATCGATGCCAGGAACGAGCAGCGAGATTCTCACGTGGTTTTTTTTACGGGACTCGATCGAAGTAGCATCAAGTGTGTTTTCATCGATATACTCCTTCTTCAGCATGCGCAGAAATTACAACAGAGCCTCGGGCCTCCCGCGTCAGAGGACATACTCTACCCGTTGGATATGGACTTGGGCGAGACAGCAAAGTCCGACACCAGCATATTTGATCGTGTGTTGGAGAGCAAATCCAGCAAAAAATCTTCCACCATCTCCAATCCACAAGTGCAGAACCGAAATATGACACCAGATCTAACCTCCAACCAGCAGACTGTGCAGACCGTTAATAAAATTATACTCTCGGGGCTCCGGCTACGGGGATTGATCTCCGCCAACGCCACCAACCTAAACGAAAAGTATGCAGTTCGGGAGATATTTCAGATGACAAAGCAGTCAGCCTTGTTTGCCCTACGAAAATTCAGCTACGACTTCAATGGTTCACAGGGCCAAAAACCAACTTTGGAGGCCATACAGGACATTGTCGAGTCGTTGCTACAGACGTTTGTGGACATAGAGACCGTTACGTTCAAAAATCAAGATTCACATCGGTGATTGACTCCCAGTTGCATATATACATAATAGATCCAGCCAAAGCTAGGCCTTAAAACTCGAGAGATCAATGATATCATTTTGAGAATAATCCAGATAGCTCTTTGTTGATGCGGTTTCCAACAGCTCCTCAAGAGCGGATTTCTTGGGCTTTGTCTTCTTTGCGCTCAGATTACCCACAAAGTCCAATAATAATGAACGATCTTTCAACAAGTATCCACCTTTGGCCGGGTCGGAGTAGTAGCCGATGTCCCTTTGGTGCAACGGCCGCGCTTGCAATGGCACATAGCCTTTTCTCAAGAGAAACCGATCGGGATCCACGTGGGCTTGTAACCCTAACTTGGTATGGTAGATGCTGGTGTACTCGTGACCTGTACTTCTGACCGACTCAATGGCGGTCTCAGAAGCCTTGGAGGCTTCCACATTTAAGGGGACATTGTACCTGTCTTTTCCGGTACCTAACAACTTGACCCCGTCCCTTAATCTGCCAGTAATCAACCCACACATCTTCATCACACGAATGTTGAGAGTTTGACCTTTTTCTAGCGGGATTCTGCCCTGGTCCCAGAACTCTTGAATACGGATCAAATTGAGCTCATTATAGATCCGTTTATGTGGCCGTTTGAACCCAGTAATGGGGAAGAGCTTGTAGTATGGTGTTTGTCCACCTTCAAGCCAGTGGGGGACCTTTCCACGTGCTTTCTGACCTTTTTGGCCTCGGCCAGACTTTTGACCTTTGCTGGCGGGACCTCTCCCCAATCTTTTGTATGCTTTCACGGCGCCATCTGCTGACCTCAACAGGCCGAGATAAGAGGCGCTTCGGATCTGTGTCGCGAGGTTCTTGAGGAGAAGACTGGACGAAACTCCTAGAACGGACTTTGCGGCGCTGAACATCGTGTGGTTTCCAGACGCTTCAAGCTGCGCTGAGAGTTTTTCGCTATATGGAAGTATCACCAGACGTGCGAAAACCAAAACAATACCATGTTCATCTGTTCATAAATAGTAACGTGACCAACGTGAAATTGGTGAATTTTTGACCGACGTCTCTGAAAAGTGAAGTAAATTTCAGCTGCAATACGGACTGAATACACCCCTTTGCCTCAATAAAATTCCTCGACTGCAGGGTTGGCCATAGCTATATCCAAGTGAACGTGCGGACGCTGCTTGTGATTGACTGTGTTTTGGTTAAATATTTATTTCGAGTGTTTTTGTTTCATGCCTGAGTTGATTTATTTGTTTGAGTTTGCGCTCGCCATGATTGGAATGAAAGTTGGAGGGCTTCAATATCATCCAGAACACCACGAGGGAGGCTCTCATCGAGCTATCAAGAGAGCCTTCTCGTGACAGGTTAGTTTCAGCGTGATGTCGCTAGATATTCTTCGGAAACATACTTCGTACCTTGTACATCTGGCATGATTCGGATGCCAAAGAGTCATCAAAATAATCTTTCTAGGGCTCTATTTCCTGCAGAGTGCAGTTGGCCTAGCCCAGAAGTGGCGCAGAAAAAATTTGATGCAAGAATTACTGTTATGCCATAGATTAGAGAAAACACAGGGGTTGACAGGGATTTGAACTCATTATTCAAATTGTATAGTTTAGTAAAGCACATATTTCTCGATGCCAGAACAGCCTTTATGGCCAAGTTGGTAAGGCACCTCACTAGTAATGAGGAGATCGTCAGTTCGAATCTGGCTGAAGGCATTTATTTTTCGCATGTTTTTAGTGAGTGTGGGGTAACCAACGTGCACTGGTTCTGTCCCAAAGTCTGTATGAATGGGACCCATCGACAGATGCAAAAGTGCCCATGAGTGCACGGGCGTGTTCTGCTACGAAGCGATGCCTCCAGGCAAAGAAGTCGATTGCTACCTTTTCCATACCAACGCAACCATAGTGCAACTATCATATGCGCCTAGACCAAATATTAGGGTATACACCACCGCTTTCAGCAACACAATTTCATATCCCAATACCGAGGAGTTCACTACCAAATCTTTAAATCTGATACTTAGGCCTTTGAGAAGCGCCCATCAGTTGCTCGAACCACAAGCTTCAAAGAAAAAAATCATCCGGCCCTTCCTGCATCCCTAGAACAAACCAATATTATATGTACTAAAACATCAGCATCCTTTGCGTAACAAATTAAAAGCGAAGAGCAAATTGAGGAAGTTCGAAAGGGATCAATAACAAATTTAAAATTTGATAAGAGGCAAGAATATTCTCCGAGATATGCCAGGTTAACCTTCCCCTACAGCACCTCCTTCTTTTCAATCTCTTTGCCCAAAGCTCTACAAGCTCTTTAGTCATCTGCTTCTTCTCACCAAGACTCTGGAGCCTGCAAGACAAATGATTCATACTCAAGCCGGGTTGGACTCTATATTTATCTATGGCTTGCCCGAGCAGTGGCCTAATGGCAGTTGTGAAAAGCTCCCATGAATTTAGGTGCCAATCGAGGAAGTTGGTAACTTCTTTCTTCTTTTGCATATTGAGGATGATCCTCACCATGACTAGCCATGCGGCTCATTTGTTGACTGATGGATATTTGGTTTAGCATACACCACCCATCAGGTACGTTCATCACGGTAATCGAATCGGACTGTAACCAAATCGGATTGTAATTTAAGAGGGAACAACATTTTGAAGGGCTGAAGCACTTACGTATGCTGTTTGAGATCCTTACGAGGATAAATCCAAAGATGGAATGGCTTTTGGTTCAGAATCAGAAGTGGCACAACCAGACCCTTCAACTCCCATAGCATTCTGAGTAATCATAGAGCTGATGAATTTGACATTGGGTCCTGCTACATTATCACTAACAACTGACCACTTGTGAACACTTTGAACTATACCTTCGTCTAATGGAGTGAATTTCCCCGTCAGATATTCCTGAAGCTCTTTCGCGGCCTCTTCTATCGAGTCCACGGACTTTTCCATCTCATTCGCAGCCTTTACCGCATTGATTCTTCATTTGATTCCAAGGTAGATATCGAGCAATAATCCCTGGCATCTACGTGTAAGCACGTATCGGTTATCACTTTCCACAGAAGCCTTGATTTCTTCCAAAATAGTCCCTCATTTTTGGAGCGTGGAGTGCAAGGCCCTCTCAGGTTAGTTCCACTTCATTAAACTCCGTGATCAAAGTCGATTGAAGCTTATTCATAGCGAGACTCACCAGGTCAACATACTTCAAAAGGAAGGGGTCAGGTTGTTTGCTTAGTGTATTTTTCACAGACTTTTCACGCAGCCCTAACCCTTCTCTTCTGATCACACTCTCCTTAAATGGGGGAAGCCCCTCATTGGTGGGTTGTTATGTAAAGATGCTTCCGGGCGAGTTGCCTTTGACACCTTCAATGACCAAGCCTCGCCTCAAATGAATTCTTCGAATAGGAAGAAAGGATGTCTCCAGAGCATTATTCGCCATCGCGTACCCGATTCACTGTACAACTCAACCTTTTGCACCCACATCAACTGGTTTCACGAGCCGCTCCAAGCGGTGCACCAGGGCTTGTAACCCATGGACACTTTTCACGTCTTGCTTTAGATACCTTTCGGCTGGATTTCTGGAACGCCATTTCAGAAGTTCCTCACTCAATATGTGGACGATAGTATCGTGCAGCATTTGGCTTGGCTTATCTGAACAGTCATAAACACAATTTCCCAATCCAGAAAATTATGTTAGAATTGTTATGCAGCCTAAGGTTATGATCTGTACTCACAAGGAAATGAGCTTTGACCTGGTCAGAATTTTGAGGCTTTTTCCAAGATGAAGTAACGGTGTTCTAGGCTTAAATTCCGGAGAGATGGTAAGACCAGACTAGGCTAGTTTCTTATGAATAGAGCTGTTTTGATACTTCACCAGGAAAATGCGCTCATTAGAAACCACTGCATTCGAAAACACATTTTCTTCATGAGTATTTCACTTAAATGTATTGTTTTCAAGATTATCCAGCAATTCCTGAGCTCATGTTAGAATTATTATGCGACCTGGGACGTTTTTCCTGAAGTAATTTCACTGACAGAGTCTTCTGGCCTGTCCTCCTCTAACTTGCTAACATGAGCTTGGAGTACTGCGAAGATGGCTTCTGGAGTATCAGCGGTACTTGGGATCTTCTGGAACGCTAAGTCTCCTAAGGTTAAAATGCAAAGATCTCTCTGGGATTGGACGTCGGTCAGGGGAATTTGGGTGAGGTAATACTTCACACGATATGACCAAAAATCCAATGAGCGTTGAGCAGTGTGCTTGGGGACCTTGCGCAATTCAAACTTGGAAAAGCCTGGAAGAGCCAATACCTTATCAATGATTTCTTTTCCCTGGAGGGAAGAGGTTTCGGTAGCCATTATCGGATCGGTTCCTGGTTGGCTGCGCTACCAAATGTTAGAATTATTATGCGACCTGGGACGTAAAGCCTGTATTCGCAATAGGGTCTAAGCTTCTAACTGCCTATCAATGGTTCTGGATCGTTTCAGGAACGTTACCGTTAATGATTATCGATGGATCCGGGATGTTCTGTTGGCTACTAGGGATAGTAGAACTCAGCCAGTCAGATATAATGAGGGATAGACTTTTAGAGGTGATGGTTTATATCGGTATCGTATATTCTTTCTTGATGTTATAGAGGTGTCTATGCAATGGAGTTCTTCCCTTTCAATCGGAGGATACGCTCTTGTCTTTATAGTTTTTCCGGTTAACCCAACATTATAGTTAACCACGGATCTATGCACTTACAATGCTTCGGCGCACTGTCTAATTGCATATCTGTTCCTTCTTTTTGCATAATTGCATAACCTTAACTGCATAACCTTTATGCGTTTTCACCGTTTAAGCGTTTAGGCGGAGAGGTATCTTTCAAGGTCACGTCGCGTAACTCACGTGTCTCGTGGTGTCTTGATGTAGCCTTTATTCTGTATGGATGCTCGGTAATTCTCACGTCTAACAGACATCAAAAAAGCCTTCATGGCCAAGTTGGTAAGGCACCTCACTAGTAATGAGGAGATCGTCAGTTCGAATCTGGCTGAAGGCATTTAATTTTTCGCGCTTTTTTGCCCCATCTAGTGAGAGTGGGTAATCGACGTTCGCCCTATCGTGCCTAGAATAGTGGAATATCAAAGCGTAGGGAAACGAGCAAGCGTATAGACCCTGTCACATTTGTTTCAACCAAGTATACTTGACGCGCAGTCGAGCCTGGTGGCTCCATTCGTGCATAGCTGCGCGTACACCTGGCTCAGGCTTGCATGTGGGCCAGCAGTATCGGTAATACAAAGATGTGGATTTGACGTATAAAACATAAAGACTTCTACTCCTGGGCGGTGCACCTTGTCGAGGCGCTCTTCGCTATCACGCTTTTCCTGGAACGTTACATTTCCGCTTTGCTTCCTGGGCCGCCAGAAAACCTCGACACATTCTTGCCATCCAACTCCTTGTCAAAATCCTCATGGAACAGAGGAGGTGAGGGATGGCCGCGAGGGTGATGGGGCTTGGTATCATGGCGTCTTGGCTTTGCCTCATCATCTTGAGCAAACTCCCCGCCTCCCACATGAGCGTTCATGAAGCATGGAGGAGGAGGAGGAGGAGGAGGGGGAGGATGGTGGTGGTCGCAGAAATGCCCCCTGTGTTCGATAAATTTACCGTGTCCCCTTACATCATGTTCATTGGGTCCGCTATGCTTGCCATGGAACTCGCCTGCTGGACCAGGTCCCCAAAACCACTCGTTTCCGCCCAAAGCGTGCACCGGCCCATCATCGCAGTCATTTTGAGCTTTGAGAGCCGCATTAATTCTGTGCATCTCGAATCCTCGGCCCAAGGTGAACACAGTTGCACCAGCAAGGCACACAACACACCCAAGCAAGGCCTTACGCCAAGGGCTTTTCTTTTGTTTTCTGCGTTCAAAGCTCTCGTAAAACGGGTCTTTGGGATGCATTTCCGTCATGTGTGGAGGTTTATAATGTGGAGGTGAAGGAAATGAAGCAAACCCATGTGGATAGTAATCGTGGGGATAGTGGGAACCGTGGGGGTGAGGTCCACGGGGTTGGTGGAATTCATGAGGGCGATGAAAGTCGTGGGGTGGTGGAGGAGGAGGAGGAGGGTGCGTGAAACCATGCGAGTGAAAGCCATGTTCATGAGAAGGGAAATCTCTGTACTTGGCGCCGCCTCTCCTTGGGCACCCCGGAGCATCGGGCGATTCAGACCGGCTGGAAGGACGGGAGGTGATCGGAGTGGTTTCCGGCGAGGAAGAGGTGTCTTTTTCAGAGATCGGATTCATTGGATGATATTTGTAGAGTGCATGAGTGGGCGGGTGGCAGCGGCATATTTATATCCGGGATTTGAAAAATGCAGGGGTGCACATAGCCGGGTCTCCAAAACCGAGTAAGGGCGCAGTTGCATAATGGTGCGCGCTGGCGCATGCTGCCCGCGTTACTGGAATCCCGGGAGTCGGGTGGAAGCAAGCCTGCCCAAGGCTTCGCTAGCGCTTGACCCTGCTGACCACATCACTGAACCCTGGGAATCTGGTAGAAGCAAGTCTGCCCAATGCTTTGCTAGCCCTCTTCCGTGCCCAAAAGTCTCAACGAAATTTTGCATCATATGGTCTTACACAATTTGCGGAGAAGCGATCATGGATTAGGATAAAGCTGGCACGATAAATCTCATCATCAGGTAGCAGTGTTCAGCGCAGATCGCCAATGTGGATGGCAAGGATGGGAGGGGAATCCAGCACAGCCCACAGAGTGCACCCTTAATGCACATTATAGGCGCCAAGCATATTTAGAATGCCGATGCACGGTATCTAATATCTCGCCATCTTTTGGCGTTATTCGGGTCGAGCATCCCGACCGTACCGTGCTGCATAAAGACCGAGTGCTTTGATTGGAAAAAGGAATTTGTAAGTTGGGTACTCGATAGCGCAACTGTGGTTGAAAACGCCTTCAATATCTTCAAAGAACCACTCCCCTCTCTTGGTTTGACGGTCCATAATCAATCTTATCGCTCTGTCGATGGGCTTCCGGTCAGGATAATCACCTAGCATTAGCGCAATCACGGCCCACGAGGTTTGCACGAGGAGCGACTTTTCGGTGGGAATATAACTGTGCGTCTCACACGCCTTCATGGACTCACTCCAGCCACCATCGTCTTCTTGCTTGCTGATCAAAAAGTCGAGTCCTTTCTTGACGTGAAGAGAGGTATCATACACTTTTCCCACGGATTCCAAGGCTTCTACAGCAAACATAGCTGCATAAGTATAGCACACCCCCCAGGAACCGTACCATGATCCGTCAAGTGTGTTCTGGGCCTTCTCAATGTATGCGATGGCAATGTCTATTGCAAGCAGGATCTCTTGGGGCTTGTAGTCGGGGTAGAATTTGGAGAAGTAGAGCAAGCCAAACACGGAAGAGTCCGTGCACTCCACATATGGATACTCCACCATGATTTGGTTGAAGACTTCTGCTGGAGAAATAGCTTCCATGAGGGGAGAGGACCGAATCTTCTCATATGCCGAAAAAGATCCATATTCATATGCTCCTGTGTTCTGGATAAACAAGATCCTTTCGACGGCTTCCTCCAAATTTTGGCGCTCGATTTTCTGCTGTATCTTGGCTTTCAAGTACTCATCGTTCTCTACCATGATAATGGCTTTTAGTGCCTCGGCAGTGCAGTCGCTGACAGTGTAGCCCTGAGTTTTTGTGCTAAATGGCCACGCACCTTTGCGCTTGTCCCGATAGGAACCTTCTTCACATTCGTCAGTGAATTGCGATCTTCTGAGAAACCAGTACCCCTTCAAAATCATGTTGTGGTACTTTTCGTGGGCGGACATGCCGGCCACTATCAAGTATTGGCACATGAACGCAACGTCCCAGACCTGTACCCCGTTAGTACCGGTAACAGTTAAGCCTTGTGGTCCGTGGAACACCACGTCGTCTTTCTTTGACAAAAACTTCTTGAATGCGTAGGAGTCGGGGCCTTCCTCTAGATAAGTCACGATCATATTAAAAGCAAAGCTCACCGGCGCAATGCACAAGTAGTCTGTGTTTTTGCATTCTTTTTGGATCAAGTTGTACACAGTCTTGTTAGCTCTCTTCAAGAGCCAATTCGGGCGTACATACTTTTCGTACTGCACAACGCACCAGTTCAAAGAATCCAAGATCCTAGTATGTGGGTAGTATAAGTCAACTCCACAGACAGTGTTTCTCTCCTTAGAAAAGTCAATCGATTCATAGGGAAGTTGTCGGGCCAAGTATATTTCCGAGCGAATGTCCTTCAAAAGTGGGTCTAATGTGCAAGTACTTCGATTGGCACTCAAGTAGGCCAAAGGAAGATAGATGGCTCTCGTGTGCACCCACCATCTACCAGGATGTATTGGTAAACAGTATGGGAGCATCCATAACTCCGGAGGTGCAGGATTCACCCCTTCCCAACCGTACAAGTTTAAAAGCGAAAGCCATGCTTTTCCCCAATGCGGATTACCCATGGCACCACCCAACCTGAGAAGTGTTTCTCTAGCCTTGGTACATACGCAGTGATCTTTTGGAACACCCAAGATCCGCAATAACACGTAGTTGATCGTGGTTCCGAAACACGTCGACTTGTCCACCGAGTGCAATCCCCACCCACCGTCTACGGGATGTGCGGTGTTAATAATGTAGCGGATCATTTCATGCTTCTTAGCTTCGGGAATGGGTGTTTTGGTGAAGTATGAAGCGAAAACATACCCCACCGTCATGAACATAGGTCCTTTGTACTGGCAAGCAAACATGCCGCAATCTTCCTGGATGTAGCCCAAAAACTCGGACCCTTTTCTAGCTGCATCATAAGCGCTAGTGAGCTTTTCTTCTTCAGGTGCCTGGAAGTCGTCCATTTTCAAGAGATACCTAGTGGTGTTAGACTGGACTTCAAGACCAGACGCCTCTGCAGTCAAGTAGTGCCAAGTCAGGCTGCCCAAGTCATCGGTATGCAAACGCCACAATCTCTTGTCTGTGGGTGGATAACCCACCTGGTCGGAGTAGTATGTCATCCGAAGGAGGTCTCAAACGCTGGAAAGCACGATAGCGGGGATCACCTATACGCGAGCCCTATCACGAAATGAAGGTCACGTGCGCGGGTCCCACTGGTTTTTTCGCACCGTTCTCATCGTGGAAAAAAGCCAAATACTATCCGACCTAATTTCTTCCTTTCAACACCCGAATTCCACCATGGGCAAACGGAGTTTGGAGGAGGCGCAATCCGTCAACGAGTCTGGAAAAATTCCCGAAGATTTCGCTTCTCGGGATGAGGCCTCCATGGATGAGGACGAAGAGGCAGAGCAGGATGAGGAAGACGGCGAAGAGCCCAAAAAGGAAGCCATCCAAATCCATGGCCGTCCCACCAAGAAGCAAAAGAAACAGCTAACAGCCCAGGAGGTCCAAATTGCCAGAGAAACTGCTGAGCTATTCAAGTCCAATATCTTCAAGCTTCAAATCGATGAACTCGTGAGCGAGATCAAGATAAAGGAAGCACACATTGGCAAAATCGAAAAAGTGCTTCACCGTCTCCACGACTGTATTCTGATGGTTCCAGACACAGAAGAGCTAACTCTTGCGAAGGCAGAGAAGAGGGTGAGCTCCAAGAAAGTGGCAATTCCATTTCCAGAGCCTAAACCAACAAAGGCAAACTACACGTTTGCGTACTTGGCACCCGAGGACGTTTCCCTAGTCGGATCCTTCGGATTGAAGACAAGCATATCTCAGACGAATGGACTGTCGATTGATATTTCCTTGACCATGCCGAAAGACTTGTTCCATCACAAGGATTATTTGAACAACAGAGCGTTGTATAAAAGAAGCTTCTATCTTGCGTACTTGGCAGACAATCTTACAACTATCACAAAGAAAAATGGACTTCCTGTAAAAATATCGTGGGCCTACTTGAATGAGGATGTTTTGTGCCCAGTGCTTCAACTTGAGAGCATAAAAACCGACAACGACGAGGACTTATCTTTCTACAAGACGAAGTTCACCATTAATTTGCTTGCGGCATTTCCTTTTGGTATCTTTGATGCAAAGAAGCTCTTGCCAGATAAAAATTGTATCAGGGTTCAGTCTGAAGAGTCGGAGCTTCCGCCTACCCCTTACTACAACTCCTCAGTGCTATCGATTTCAACCTACGACTACTACTTGAAATTCTTATTTGCAAACAAAAAGGCCGCTAGCTCATTCAAAGACGCCTGTACTTTGGGGAGATTATGGTTGCAGCAGCGCGGCCTAGGGTCAAGCATCAGCAAAGGAGGATTTGGTCACTTTGAATTTGCCATTCTCTTGGGTGCCCTTCTAAGCGGAGGAGGAATCAGTGGAAACAAAATATTGCTTCACGGCTTCTCTTCGTATCAGTTGTTCAAAGGTGCTGTGAAGTACTTGGCTTCCATGGACTTGACGACAGGATACTTGTCATTCACGAGTCAGATAGGCGAGGGTGCTTCGGCAAAATATATCCCGGACGCAGGGTTTAACACTCCAACAATTTTCGATAAGATTGTTAAGTTGAATCTACTATGGAAAATGACCAGGTCATCTTATCAAGAATTGCGCCTCAATGCCATCAGCACCCTCGCACTACTAAATGATAATGTGTTTGATCGCTTCGATAGTATCTTGTTGCAGAAAGTGACCCTGGAGTTCCTCAAATACGACTTGTTATACGAGATCCAGGTACCAGATGAAGTTCAGAATTCTTTTGGACCTTTGGAAAAGATCACTTTCATCACCAACGAAAACTACGTGAAACACAGACTTCATTCCATTTTGAACATGGCTTTAGGCGATAGGGTAACCAGCTTGATAATCTCGAGCCCAAATTCCCCATGCTCATTCAGCCTTGTCAAGAGGAGACCCTCATCGCCAGCTAGCAATACTTATACTATAGGGATTCAGCTCAATCCCGAAGAAAGCGAAAAGCTCGTGACAAAGGGCCCCAGCGATACAGAGGATGAGAAGGTTGCGAAATTCAGATCGTTCTGGGGGCAAAAGTCTTCGTTAAGAAAGTTCAAAGACGGCACTATTCAACACTGTGTGGTTTGGGCAATTGAGCGCAACGAGCCACTTGTCACGCAAATCATCAAGTATATCTTGGAACTCCATCTCAACCCGTTCACGTCTACGGATTTATCATCCTATGCTGAGGCATTTAATGCGAGGTCTCCCACGCCAGCCCTCTCTCCACCAGGCCTGAATAGCATAGTGTCCACCGCTAATTTTGCCATGGTGAGAACGTCATTTGATAACTTGAGCAGAGTGTTGTCTTTAATTGAGTTGCCGTTGAGCATCAAATCGGTGATGCCGGCGTCCGCTTCGCTCAGAGGAACTTCGATCTTGAAACCTGTTCCCTTTGCTACCGGAAATCCGGATTTTTGGAGTGATGTTGTGTTGCAATTTGAAACCTCGTCCAGGTGGCCCGATGAGATCATCGCCATTGAGAAGACAAAAACTGCATTTCTTTTGAAAATAAGTGATCTGTTGAACAAAGAGGACGGCTACAGAGCATTTATCCTGAAAGACACATCGATTCCATTCAACTATGCGATATCTTTGTTGAATGTTTTAACACCAGAGGGGTTCGGGTTCCGGCTTCGTGTTCTTGCAGAAAAAGACGAAAAACTATACTTGCGGGCAGTCTCCAACTCGGACGCTCACAAGTCTGTGGCACAAAATGTCTATTACAAATTCCACCAGAAGTATATGGGCTCTGTGAAGCACACGCGGACCATCGGTATCTTGTCCAGCAGTTATGTGTACTACTCGCCAACAGTCAGACTTTTTAAGCAATGGCTCGACGCCCACACCTTCCTTACTCACTTCACCGACGAGCTCGTGGAGTTGATAGCGTTGAAACTGTTTGTGGACCCAGCTCCTTTCTCAGTTCCTAACTCCGTGTGCAAGGGCTTCCTCCAGATTCTCAATTTCCTCGCTTCTTGGAACTGGAAAGACGAGCCGTTGATCTTGGACCTAGTCAAGCGCTCGGACGGCGAGCTAGACGAGGTCGACACTAAGCTCTCGGAAAAGCTCTCGGTACTGGCGTACCAGGTCATTCAGAGCAATTTCGAGAAAATAAGAAAGAATGACCCTTCTGCATTCAAGACCCAGTTCTTCGTGGGCAGCCGTGATGATCCCTCGGGGATCTTGTGGTCTAATACGCTTACACTCCCCATCGCCAGTCGGCTAACTGCGTTAGCCCGCGCCGCGATGCAAGTGTGCCGTGAGCAAGGCATTTGCGAGAACACGTTGGATTTATTGTTCACCCCCGCACTTAGTGATTTCGACTTTGTTATAAAGTTGAAGGGCAGCGATAACACCAAGGCATGTGGAATTGCAAAAGACACTGGGTTCAAGAACTTGAGCAATACAAACACGGTGTTCCCCGCGGACGTCACGTCAAAGACTGACCTTCAGCAGGAATTGCTCACAATGCTCGATCACAGGTTTGGCGAAGCCGTGATTTTCTCAATGAGAAAATGCCCTGTGGTCGTGGGCTCCGGCGAGAACATTATATGCGGAGTGTTTGTTCCGTCTGCGCTCTCCAAGAAAAAATTTCGAGTTAGTTTGGGTATCGACGTGAAACCTACAGGCGACGCAGAGGAAGTAGTGGTTGATAAGCAGGATATCATGAACCAGATAGAGCTCTTGGGTGGAGACATGATCAAGAGTATCGAGTCCAGGAAGTAACTAGATTAATTGCATGACACCTCGACTGCGAAAACCCCAGGCCAGTACCGCGAACCCAAGTTCATACACCATAATCAAAGCATCTTCCCCCACATCAAACCGCCACGTTACATCACCAGGGACACTTGCACATTTCTTACTCGTTACACTCACGAATATAGCCAGCAAGGCCGAACACAGCTGCTCAGAACCTGCATGCTGGAGTCTACATCGCAGGAATACCCCACGGTCGAACAGACAATCACCAACAATGCCACGCTGCTCTACAAGCAAAAGAAACATTTCTTAGCCAACATACGTACCCTAATAGGGACGTTATCAATAACGATGGTGGGGCTCCTATATCTCAAGGACTTTTCTCTCTTGCTTTTTTGCCCGAAAGTGCTCTTAAACTTCTTTCTCGCCAACCCGTTCGTGACTAATGTACCCGGTGTTGTTTTTGAGGACAAGATGAAACATCTGTATTCAGTTTTTCTTCTAGGATGGGTGCTTTTCATCAATGGTGGGTCTTTCATCTACCACCTAAACACGGGACCTGCCTCGGGTGCGTCGCCAGATGAATGGCTTCATGGCTACTATAGCCTACAATTCATAGGCGAGTCGCCAGTGGCATTCACTGGTGAACTTCTCCTATATGACATTTTCTTGTTCATTCTTCAAATAGTGTACTTCTGCCTTATGTGCGCCACAGATGACCTGACCGTGTTACTGTCGCTTTCATATGAAGTGAACGAATCATCGGATGGCGTTGTGCGTCTGGACATTCTCTCTGACGGCTACAATGGGGACGTCTCTCTACTTACATTGGACATCTGGGACAAAGTTCAAACCGTGTGGAGGCTGCTGCGGGAAGATGCTGCGCACGCAGAAGTGCCGGAAGACCTTGCCAGACACCGGACCATGAGCTTTCTCATGGTGTGATGGCCATTGGTTATTTGGTAGGAATGTCATCCCCAAACAGCAGAGCTTCTTAGATGCTAATTGGATTTAGCGGGCCAAGCCGCAGGAACTGTGGCCAACTGCGGAATGACTGTGGTTTGACCTTGGTATACTAACAGACAGTAAATTAATGGGAGTCTGTTAATATGCTTAGGTCAAGAATGGGAATGAAAAACAGTTTCAATGGTTACACCATCATCTTATTGGTAAGACTGATCGCGGACTGGCCGCGGATTGACTATGGACTGAGGTGTGGACTCATGCATATAATTTTATCCAAAGCGCTAATGTCCTGATATTACAGTTATCCAAAAACCCTTTCTACTCTGCAAGTACGCTGTGCCCAATAGCTTGGATAACTCCAGAGTCCGCATGGAAACCCGTGCACCGGCCGATGGGCCGCGACGAAAAAAAGGTCACTCCAGCACACACGCACATCAGCATCTCTGGAGAGCCTCTAATGTCAGATATCGTCAACATAGAATACAACCGCGTGACCAATACGTCTTCGACGGATTTTCCAGGCCACTCATTAGAAGACAATTCATGGGACCTCGAGAAATTCAAGAGATCTTTCGATATCAAAATCTCGTACATTGCGGGTAGAACCGCCAACTTTGACGTCATCAACATAGATACCTCCATTGCCAATGCCTTCAGGAGGATCATGATTGCTGAGGTGCCCTCAGTGGCGGCAGAAACGGTCTATGTTTTCAACAATACTTCGGTAATACAAGATGAGGTGTTGGCCCACAGAATAGGACTCATTCCTTTGAATGTCGACCCGGATTCCTTAGTATGGGTGGACCCTTCTGTGGACGAGAAGGAGCGATTCAATGATAGCAACACCATTGTGATGTCGCTCGATGTGGCGTGCACCAAGAACCCCCATGCGGCCGAAGGCGAAACCGACCCCAAAGTGCTCTATAGACACTCCAATGTTTACGCAAGAGACCTCAAGTTCGAGGCCCAGGGCCGCCAGGCCGAAACCTTCAAGTCCACCAAGGTGCAGCCTTGTGACCCGGACATCTTGCTTGCAAAGTTGAGGCCGGGCCAGGAGATTTCCTTGAGGGCACACTGCATCTTGGGCATTGGCTCCGACCACGCCAAATTCACCCCAGTATCCACAGCGTCCTACAGGTTGATGCCTGTAATAGATATCAAGGAACCCATCGTTGGCACAGAGGCAAAAAAATTCCAGAAGTGCTTCCCCACCGGAGTCATCGGCATAAATGAGAACGACGAAGCCTATGTGGCAGATGCCAGGAAGGACACTGTTTCTAGAGAGGTGTTGAGACACGAGGAATTCAACGGAAAGGTTAAGCTCGGCAGAAAGAAGAACCATTTTATCTTTAATGTCGAGTCTACGGGCGCCATGCCTCCAGCAGAGATCTTCCTCAAGTCGGTGCGCGTGTTGAAGAACAAGGTTGATTACTTGAGAAACTGTCCCATTGCACAATGAGACTTTTGCGCGGCCATTGACCATGTACATTAGAAATAGCATTTAAAAGAAGACATTGTAAGTCAGGAATTGTCTTTCGTTCTCTCTGTGTTGTTCCAGAACGGGCATCTCTTGAAACTATTTAAACAAGTTGCTTTCTCGAGCCCTTGAAGAACAACTGCACCACCGCGATCTGCAAAGCAGCCATCCCCACCATCAAGCAAACCTCCAAGATGGAGAAGTAGTAGATTCTCGACTCCGTGGAGCGCACAGTGGCCTGGTTTCTATTGTTACGGGTCTTGTAGTAGTGCAACGACCGCTTGAGCTCTTCTAACTGGTTATCGATGGACTCGGCAATCTTCTTCATTGACTCCACATGTGCAAGGGGTTTGGAGTTTGGCTGCTCTGGCATGGCAGCACGGAACTGGCTCGAAGTATCGCCGTCAAACTTGATTTCAAAGTCGATCACCTTGTCTGCAAAAGTGGACATTTCGTTGGAGAAGCAGAATTCGTACTCGCCAATGTGCTTGGCGGTGATAACCATGTCGCCCAGTCTTTCCTTGGTCTTGTGCTCCAAAACGTTACCGAGGGGGTCCTTCACGGAGTAGTCCACATCAAAGGAGCCTCCCAACTGCACGGCAAAGTAGAAGGACACCTGAGTGTTCACATTCTCGGTCAAGATGTAAAAGCACGACGATTCCTTGGCAGGCAAGCTGAATGTCAACGCCGACGCCCAAATCGTCTGGATGATGGTTAATAGCGCAAGGTAGCGGAAAAGCATGATGTGGTGGGTCAGGCGGTGCTCGGCTTGGAGTGTTTGGTACTGGACGTGTCAGAGGCACGAAAAAAATGCCATGCGTGGAACAACCAGATCGCGTCGAGGTAGGATTTACCAAAGCTTTACAGCAGCGTGACGCCTTTCTAAAAACCATCTTTAAAAAGTCAGCAATGTAAAGATGCATTTACGATACCGTCCAATACGGCCCAGCACTCGTTTATGCCTCTACTTACCTCTTCTTTGGGATACTTGATGATACCTATTTTATATACAAGATCTAGACAGTGTAGACCATGCGGCCAAGCTTGTCGAAACTGATTGCTCTGTTCTTCTTTCTGTCTCTTCTCGAGGCACCATAGCGGAAACCCACATTTCCAGATGTGGCCATGGTGAAGTTGAATTGCGCTTTGTCGCCTTGTCTCTGTTGGCCAATGAGAACCTTCTTGACCTCAACCTGCTCGTCACCATTGTGTTTGACTTCACTCAAATTGTCCAAAGTCTTCTGAGCTGGCTCTAGATCAAATATTTTGGCGGCGTCAACCGGTCCGAAAGGTTCGGCCTCGGAAATCGTCAAGAACCGTTGATGCAATGTTTTGTGTGGCGTGGGGATCTCCGTCACATTGTCTGCGTTGTTAGCCGTGTCGAAAAGCGGAAACATCTTGTTCATGACGCCGGAGAACTTGTCCAAGTCATCATCCATTAAACCCTGCGCATGTTAGTAAGTGTTGGTACATTTGATGATACCTCAGTAATTTGCAGTTGTAACCATGTTCGTGTCTTCAAGACTAATCAATAAACTCATCACAGCATCGAGTCACCATACATACTTTTTCTCGCCACGAGCTCTCCACTTGTTGTAGTCTGACCACGGCCTCCACTCTAGATAGCTTGATGCCATACTTGTGTGCCACCTCCTGGGCCGAGACGTTTTTCTCCACTACCTCGGAAAAAATCTTTTGCTTTAAGTCACTGGATAGAATGGAGGCAGTTTTGCAGCCAGGATTGTGAGGAAACGGATTCAAGGAAGGGTTGATGCCGGGTTCTGGTCTAGAGTACGCGTTTTCACCGGGCCTGACCACGGGTCTTCCGTCTCCCACTATATAGTTGGGCTGATTGTTCTGGCTTGGATAGTAGTACTTGTTGCGGTAATACTCGCCCTTGATGTTTCTGGGCCCGAGCCATGCTTTCATGTGTCTTCTAAAGAACCCCGAGTGGTCTTTCTTTGGGTGGGAGAGAGGCGCCTCTTCAGCCCTGTATCTAGGGTAGGCTGGCCTTCTTTTAGCCGTCCTAATGCTCTGCACCAGAATAGCCAGCCTGGGACTGGCCCTCACTGCATTGGCTGAAAACATCGGGTCTACGGGAGATCAACGTGTTTTCGACAATTTTTTCTTCGCACTGCTCCGGTGTGCATACTGGTGTGCCAGGGCCAAAGCTGCGTCGACAAGTAGCTGCAAACATGGCCCGAAGCATAGCTCACTTTGTGTTTTTGCAGAGAAAGCAGCCGGCTCTAAGCGAAACTTACACTTTTCTTGGAGATTTGTTTGTAATACGATTTTAAGTTCTCCAATTAAAGTGAGATGTATTTCGCTGGGGCCCTCAGGATAATACCTCGAAATCTTTGAGACATTCTACATAATTGCAAACTAACCGCTGGACAAGAAGTCTAAATTCACCACACGCCTTTGAACCATACCAGAACATATGGGTCTTCTGTTTTTCTCCCAATCCACACTGCTGAGTCAACTCCGGAGTCAAGTCTTGGCAACTGAGACTAGAGAGGAACAATCCACAGTACAAACGAATGAACGGGGAGCCTTCAGTCCATAGTGGAGAGGAGATTTACTGATGAAGAATCAGCCAATGTTCCCTTTCCTTTGGATTGGCCATGTTGGTATACCTAATGTTAGTAAATGATCTACATGGAGCGCGGTGCTCAAATCACAGGTTACGCTTGGGAAACAGGCTACCTAATTAAAAGAAAACCGAATGAAACATCAGAATATTCTACAGAATTTGTTCGACAACCAACAGCTCAAACTTGTAAAAAAAGAGCCTTTGCACGAGATTTGTTGCAATCTTTTGGGGAGCGCATGCATAAAGACACGATCGTGCAACCAAAACACGCACTTTTCTTGCACGTTAGTACCCACTCGCCCTTACACCACCCGTCCAATATCTTGTCTGTGATGGATACCATAGGCCCTACGTTTAAGAAACTCAGAGGAAGAACGTACACCGCAGACACAAATGCTCTTTTGACGGCTCCAAAGGACTTTGCATGTCCTCCGCCTCGAGATCATCTGCTTACACGAAAACGGCCGAGCTCCATGGATGATCCCTTCTACGAAAAACCGCAGAAAATTAGCCGCCTGGAGGCTCTGGTTCAAGGGAAAGACGTGAAATCTTCCGAATACTCTGAAATTTCAGAGGCAAAGTTCATCAAAAACCAGAACCTACGCGTGTTTAAGAAGAAGGCCAACCACACAGAACATCACATCACCCCTGAAATACCGAACAACGCGGCCAAAGTATCTGAAGAAACAAATAAAAGCTCACGAAATGATACAGCCTCTGCAAGCTTGAGCTCATACAACACTCCGGCGTTTCCCGAAAGTGGCCCTCAAAGTGACTCGCAACCCCTCGAAGGCGGCGAAGACGACGACGTCGCCCTTGAGGTGTTGGAGGACATGCACAAACTCGAAGAGTGCTTCCCTGTTCTAGCCGAAAGATACCGCTTGCTTGACAAAATCGGAGAGGGCACGTTCTCTACCGTTTACAAGGCTGAAGCCGTGGATGGGACGGTTCTATTGGGCTCGCAGTTGTGGAAGTCGCCGCCCCTCCAGAAGTCTTTGGCATCCAAAAAGCTGAAATCAAAAAAGAAGAACCCTTTGGTTGCTTTGAAGCAGATTTATGTGACATCCTCACCTAACAGAATTCACAACGAGCTAAATTTGTTGTTTATGTTAAGCGGCAACTCTCATGTGGCACCTCTTCTTGATGTAATGCGCCACCAGGATCAGGTGCTTGCCATATTACCATACTACCAGCACTCCGATTTCAGGGAGTTTTACCGAGAATTACCAGTTAAGGGTATCAAAAAGTACATGTGGGAATTGTTACAAGGTCTCGATTTTGTCCACAGCAAGGGAATCATGCATAGGGATCTCAAGCCTACAAACTTCTTGTATGATCCGTTCAAACGGAAAGGGGTGCTAGTGGACTTTGGCTTGGCTGAAAAAATGACCCCGTCCTCGTCATCAACTTCCACCAACTCCTGCCCGTGCCTACTGAAGGATCGCTCATCTGTCAGCAAGACCTACTCAAAAAGACTCAATATCAAGGCTGCATATCCAAAAGTAGATCAAAGGCCACCCAGACGAGCAAATAGGGCAGGTACAAGGGGATTCAGGGCTCCGGAGGTTTTGTTCAAATGCACCAATCAGTCGACCATGATTGATATTTGGTCTGCAGGAGTTATCTGCCTATCTCTATTCGCAAGAAAATTCCCACTTTTCAATTCTCCTGATGATATCGATGCATTAATGGAACTCGTTCTATTGTTTGGGATCGAAAAGCTACAGAAATGTGCAGAGCTCCATGGGTGCGGTCTTGAGATGAATGTACCGAAAGTGCTGACGTCTTCCTTTAACGGCGATCTCATTAAGTTCCTATGCACAGTGCTCGAGTACGAAAAAGGGAATGGATGCTTACCGGAGGATAGTGTCATTCATGACACCCTCAAATTTCTTGACAGCAAAAGCAATACCCTTGTCAAGCCGGTCCTCGATACGTCTGCAGAAGTGACAGATACAGCATATGATGAGTTCAAAAAGAACTTAGAAGAGTACAACGATGTGAAGAACTTGTTTAAGTTATTGCACGGGTGTTTTAGCATGGATCCCAGCAAGAGGTTGTCCGCAAGTCAACTATTAAAGATGCCATTCTTTGGGGAGTTGGAATTACATAAAGATGACGAGGTATTGCTTTGAAATCTGCATCACGCAACGTTATTGCAAAATAAATGGCAAGTATAGTATCTATTGAATAAATAATGCTAAATGATATTTGTAGTCAGGCTGTCTGTACTGGAAACCAGCTCCGACCGCGCCCGTTTCTTTTGTTTACCGTGACTGCTTGTTATTGAGTCACTAGGGTGTGTCATGGCATGCGAGAAGTCTGAAGATTTCATGGGAAATAATGACTTGTTCCATTTTCGATTGAGATCGCTTATCAATTTGTTTTGCTGTCGAAGAGTCAATTCATGAGGCACATTGGCAAAAGGCGGGTTCACGGGCGATGGAGGCCTTGCATGCAAGAAATGGCCGTCAGCCACGTTCGTATGTGGACTTTTGACCAGGGGAAAAATGCTATGATGAGAATATGCAAATAATTCGGAAGAAGTATGAGTGGGACTAGCCAACGGCTCGGAATGAAAGACTGTTGTTCGAAGTCCTGGCAGCTGTCCAGAAGGCAATTCAAACTGGACGTCCTTGGAATATAAAAGCTTCTTCTTCAAAAACATCGAGTGAGAAATGTTTGAGGTCTTGGTCTTTTTGCTGACAGTAGTTGTGGACGGGGATTGTTTGGACCCGGAATGATCGTCCCTGATGTGTAAGGCCAGGTTCCCTTGTGATGGAGCACCGTCTTCGCATATAGATAGTGGTGATGGCACGAGATCCTCCTGGAATTTCTGCAGGCCATTGGGGGAGTATTGGGACGAAAGAATTGGGCTTCTATGCTTGGAGGAGTCACTCTTGAAGTGAAAGTCTCTCTTGAGAGTCGGGGACAAACCAGGAGGCCGTTCGCCCGAGCTTCTCCGCCAGCGCAAAGACCTGATCATCAGTTCCAGCTCGGAAAATTCGTCATCGGATATAATGGCGCAGGCATTTTTGCCCATGCTTCCAAGAGTTTTCGCCCATACCTTTGGAGGTTTCCCCAAAGAGGGAGCATATGTAGGCAGATCAACAGGTGATACTGCAGCGGAGCTGATGAGTGCATTCATGGAGGATAGGCTAGAGTTGCTATTGTTGCGAGTGGGCTTAGCGGGGAAATCGTCCGTGGAAACAATTGAGTTGCGAGACGATTCCAAGCTGATAATCGACATGCTTCGTTGGCGGGTCAGATGGGTAGAGCCCGCCGAATTGAGGGAGGATGACCGCTGCTTATGGAAGGAGGATGCCTTGGAGATCTGGGGGCTATTGGGGCCGCTGGCAGGACGGGAGACCGTTTCAGGGGGCGGGCTTTGGCACACGTATGAAATGGTGTTTCTGGCCATTGGGACACGCCTTGACAAGCCGACTGGGAGGAGGATGAGACAAAGCACACACCACAGGCGAGCGCGAAGGCTGGTAGCGAAGGGCAATGAAAGGCAACGGATCCAAGGGTGCACAGGCCAACTTAGCCCGAGGCAAGCTCAACGGTATCAAGTGCAACCAAAGGGGAAACCGGCAGAAAAACGCTTGAGCTAGGGACTTCCGGAACCTGGGTTTGGTAAGGGTCGCTTGTGTTGAGTAATGATGATGTTGGCGGAAGGAAAAGAAGCGGATGGCGGGGCAGGGGATGTTACGCTCCCTACACGGAAGTGGATGCGATGGAGGAAAAAAAGGTACTCTTAGCAGCCAGAGAAAACCAACCTACAAGAGCCAAGTGCGAGAAAAGTGGGGAAGGAGAGCTTTCGGGGATTCAACGGACTTGACACTTCTGAGGCATTGAAGGCGCCTTTAATGCTATTGTTCGGGGTTTAATCTGTATACATCTCGTGCTGATGAGCTCACCTTGCATGAACAATCTGGCAGTCCGCGGGTCATACTATGCCCAAATTGGGCCTGAGTCGCACCGGCGCGAGCCTAGTGCACGGCTTGACGCCTACAGAGGGACCCGTATGCTGGAGGAGCGGTAGGAAATAATGCAGCTTGTGAGTTCTGGCGAAACTGGTGCATACTGGAGCCTAGAATTTTGTGTTCCGCTCCTAAGGCGCCACCCTGCATCATAACCCAAGTAGCCACCACAATGGATTGCGTTAAATATTGGGCCCATTGTCCGGCATTAGCGCGCTAGCATGGTACTGCACCTTTAAAAAATAAGCGCGCCATTTTCGTTTTCGACCACCATTGGCTTGGCCAGTGCATGCAGTAAAAGTAATGTATGCGCACAAGACAAGGTTGCCTAACAACACACTTGAACTCCTTATACATTCACTGGGCTGAAAGGCTGATGTTCTGAGATTAGTGGAGCCACACGCGTGAGGAGGGTGTTTTCGTACCGGAAGCGAGTCTCCGTTCGAGTATGAGGCTAATGGTGGGTCTATGACGGGTCTAGTAAGGATCGGGCGAGTCTAGTGAACGAGTCTTATGTACTGGTCTCGTAGGTTTTGGGCTATTGTCTGCATCGAACAGACTTTCGCGCACTAGGCTACAGATGCCTTCAAGTATCTCCGGGACAATTTGAACCTGCATGGGACGAAACAGACCCGACTTGTCTGATCCGCCCGAAAACATTGCATCTGGATTCTTTGCAGGGAATATCTTTCAATGGAAGCGTACGCCAGTGCGGTTCCACTGTCATACCATTTGCTTTGCGCCGTGTAGGGCCGAGTGCCGTAGTCCGTTGAGAAGCCACATGCATTTACTGACTCACTGCGATGTATGGAGTAGGCCGATGTTAAACTCCTCGGAAATCACGCGCGAGTCTATCAACAATAGTCCGAAAGCCGGACCCGAGCACCGTTTAGCAATCGGGCATAGACAATGATCAGCTGTCAAATGGATTGGAAGGAGGTTGGTAATTTCACACCTTTGTGTAGGGGGAATAAGAAAGATTTCATACCTTGGCCAATTACAACATCAGTACAAAGCAGCTTGACGTATTAAACCACAGAATTTTGTTGCCTAATAAAGGTTGTATAGTGTAGTGGTTATCACTTTCGGTTTTGATCCGAACAACCCCGGTTCGAATCCGGGTACGACCTTTTTTTGCACGCGGCGGCTACATCTGGAGTGCCTTTTTTTCTCCACTACTGAGCGATGAGCATCAACTACTACCTCATTCAGAAATGATCAGAACAGTGTATGTCCTTTCACAAGGATCACCCTCCATCTAATACAAGCAACTAACACTCAGGACCCCTAAAAATGCCCGCTCGAAAAGAGCCTTGGCCAAGAAGGAAGCGAAGCTCGTGGAGAACACTAAGGATGCCCTTTTCGTCCAGGGCGCCACCGCCAACAAATTCTTGCATGATGCCATGATGGATTTGATGGCGCTCAAGAAACCCCATGCAAAAAACTTCTCCAAGAAGAACGACATCAGACCTTTTGAAGACGCTTCAGGGTTGGAGTTTTTCTCGGAAAAGAACGACACCTCTCTAATGGTTTTCTCCAGCCACAATAAGAAAAGACCCAACACGTTGATCTTTTCTCGCTTTTTCAACCACAAGGTATACGACATGGTCGAGTTGTCTATACAGAAAGACCCGAAGTTGCTTACAGACTTCAAGAAAATCACCTTCCCCGTTGGCTTGAAGCCTATGTTCACTTTCAACGGCCCTGCATTCGACAGTCATCCAGTATTTGCCCAAATCAAGTCATACTTCATGGATTTCTATAGAGGTGATGAGACCAACTTGCAGGATGTGGCAGGATTGCAGTACATCATTTCCTTGTCGGTTGGAGACATCGAGGACGCCAACTCCACCACACTTCCATTATTGCATTTCAGAGTGTACAAGCTCAAGACATTCAAGAGTGGCCAGAAAATCCCCAGGGTCGAGGTTGACGAGATCGGGCCTCGTTTCGACTTCAAGATCGGCAGAAGAGTCACGCCTGCGCCAGAGGTGGAGAAAGATGCTTTGAGCCAGCCTAAGCAATTGCAGCCCAAGGTCCGGAAGAATATCACCACCGATTTCATGGGCGACAAGGTGGCTAAGATCCACGTGGGTGACCAGGACTTGAGTAAGATGCAGACCAGAAAGATGAAGGGTTTAAAGGCCAAGTACGACCAGGTTGACGAGGCCGAGTTTGACGGCGAGGACTACGAAATCGAAGAGTCCGATTCTAAGCGGCGTAAAACGGAATAGAGTGTTGGCACGACGGTATAGAAGAGTTTGTAGGAAGAATCTAAGATTGCGATTCGGCAAGAACCAGAGCAACAGGTGCCGAAAAAGGAACCAAAGGCAAACTGAAGATCCGGACTACGAATCACAGGCCCCACGTCGAACCGAAGCATGTAGTTGATGGTTCGTGTCCTGCATGCGGCAGGGCGAATGCGACCCATTCATTCATGCTCCCTCTTAGGTCCTCTGCAGCTAAACATGTCAGTTTTCAAGGCCAGGAAATTCGAGGCATCTCGCTCCTCCACTCCTCTGTCCACCAGGCAGAGTTTTTTGGACGATTCAACTGATGTGCGCTCGGCCACATTGACTCCTCCAGGAGTAAACTTTGGAGTAGAATTGACCAAGAACGACAAGTTTTGCGTTTCCAGACTCCCTTCGTTGCCACCGCTTCTTAAAAACCTAAAGGAAAACATTGACGCAAACATTGACGAAAACAAAAACACGGGCGAAAACATTGGCTCCGAATTCTTGAACGGATACACGGACAATGTCACCAAATGTGCATTGGTCATAAGCGAGAAAGCCATCAATGTATGGCCTTACGACTCCACCGATGAAACACCGCTTACTTTCGAATTCCCCTTCGAGAAGGGCCTGGAGGACCATATGCAGTTGGCGATTCTCACGCCCCCCGCTCCTGGAGCCTTGTTGGACCCAGGGTTAGCCATTATTGACGCTATCACTGGGCAAGTCAAATTCTATGAAAGCGTCCAACATGCTCCTGCATTGGGAATAATGAATAGCAAGCTGATCGAAACAGTTATTCAAATGCTGGTCAATCAAGGCGAGTATATTACTCTTGCCGAAAATATCGAGCCGGCCGGTATAGTGGTAGCTACTACTTGGAGACGTGTTGTTTTAATTTCTTTAAGAGACGCCAAAGGCGTGCCTAGCCTATCGACTTTGGAACTCACCCAGAACCCCAAAACCTCCAGGCTTTTCTCTAGCTGGCTTGCTGGGCCCAACGGCCATCTGTTTTCCGATGATATTGTCTCCATCAAATCAGGCAAGATTACCAACCACGGCACCTGCCAGGAAATATTGGTGCAGGATGCCTCTGGAACATTCAAGAAGTTCTTTTATCAGTCTTCCTCCACGGGGGCTCCTTTCATAAACCACAAGAGAGGCTTACTGTACCAGTTGTCCTCGTTCTTGGATAATAGTATCGATGCTCTGATTCCAGGCACAGTCTATGATCTTAAATTCTATGATCTTTGGCCATTTCCACTGCAGCTTTCTCCTGAAAATGAGGACTTATTTATTGCCTTGGTCGGGGTTCAGAGTTCCATGACCGATAGTGACGAACAGAATTTCTACCTCGTGACGATGAAAATCAACGACACGGGGGTGTTGGTTTTAAAGTCGCATAGTCTTCCCAAACCCAGCAACCTTCTGTGGAACCATGCATCAGCCAAACCCAAGTTGTTTGTTCCAAAGCCAGGCAAATCGGCGTTTGTTGTGGTTGGAAACTCGGTGATTTTGGCTGACTTAAGCACCAGTCCCCAAACTTCGACGTCATCTAGCTTCGTATATTACGAACCAAAATGGCTGGATGTGATAAATTTTAATTCCTCTTTACACATCATTGGCTGCGGCTATGAGGATATGGTGGATGGCAACAATGCCGCCCTCGTTCTCATAACTTCTGGGTATGGTGTGGTCAGAATCGAGCGTTTTGACAGGGAAGTGGGCCAAAATGCAGAAGATGATTTCGATACCACCGATCCGGTGTTTTTGCTTGTGTCTCGCATACAGCAAGCAATCCACTATAGCGACTCCGATTTGGTCAACTTCGACATGACTGAAGCATTACCAAGCAGAGAAGTTGTGACGTCTGCCGTAAAGGGAGTCATCAGCAGCATTTTGGACTCTTCTTCTCCCTATCTTCCTCCGCTCTTTCCAAGTACCAGGGACTCTTTAAGCGTCAGAATCAAACTATCAAAGGAGTTGATATCCTACACGCAACGCAATTTCGACGCTTACAAACTGGAATTGATGCCCTTTATCGTGGAGGCATTGGAAAAATTGGAAGTCTCCTCTAATTTGTGGAACTTCTTCGATACTGAATCCGGTACAGCGTCCAAGCATATACTTAAGGAAGCCATCTTGAAAACCGACTTTGCCAAGCATTTCTCTTCCAAGGATTTGGTCCACTCGTTCTTCAGCCAAGGTGTAAAGGAGATTCTTCCCGTGTGGACACAAGTTCTAGAAGGCCTAAGAGATGCGGGCACTCCGTCCAAGACCTTGATCGAGCTTCTAGTGAAAACGTTGCACGATTCGGTGTACAAAGCAGAGAAAAGCTATCTTGAGCCTGACTCGGAGAACTGCCGGAGAAAGTTGTGGATCGAAGACTCCAATTTGGTGATCATAGCCGAGCAGATGTACTCGGACTTTTTCTGCACCCAGAGTGAAGAGTTCATCCTCACATCCCCAGAGGACCGTACGCACTTGCTTGAATTGACCGCAGCATTGTACTTAAGCGTGTGCAAAGTGATCAATTACCAGCAGTATACTTATGACGACAAACTCGAAAATACCATCAAGTGGTATCAGAGGAGAAAAACTAAATGGGTGGAGGCGCTTTTGAAAAGAGGGCTTTCCAAAGAAGCTCTTTCACTTGCTGAGGAATACTACGACTTCCTGTCCGTTTGTGAGATCCTTGAGAAGGAGAAGGAGCCGGGCTCCGTGGAGTATGTCACCAAAATGGATCACTATATGGATACTTATGGGTATGAATTTGCTGCCAAGATGCTTGATCATTGCTTGTCGAGAGACAAGCCAAATATGATTCTTTTAGACCTCCAACCTTACTATGAGTATTACGAGGAGTATTTCCAGAAAAACCCGAAAAAGTCGAGCAAGATATCGTGGGTGCACTATTTGCTTTTGAGTGAATATGAGGAAACAGCACGGATATTGCTCCAATCGTCCAACAGCAAGGAATTCGATAACCAGGAGAACCGAGAATTGAATTACTCTATTGCCAAGCTAGCTGCCGTGGAGGCAAATATTAAACAGCCAGATAGCATGAAGCTGGGTGTTTTCGAAGAATATGCCCGAGAGGCCGAGCAGAATCTCATTGCCATCAGAGTACAAAACAGACTTCGCCAGGCAGTGTCGCATTACATGAAAGACCACGAGGAATTGATCACCTTGGCCTATTTTATGGACAACTTCAGCAACAAAGCATTGGAGATCGGAGACATCGAGGAGGACATCAAGCCTTTCTTTCATGATTTTGTGGATAAGCGGCCGCTTCTGAAAGAACAGCTCATCATGTTACTCACCAGTATATCTCCGAAGGGTCAATTCGAGAATGTGTTCTCTGACGCTTTGAATGTGGCAGCGCTGATGAAGAACGAAAGTCAATACAAAAGCACTGCTGCCTTGATATGGAAGAGGCTTCTCTGTATCGACGACTGGAAGGTGATCACTAGCACCAGTGACCACACCGACAACGTGACCAAAACGATGGTCAAAGAGACTGCCATGTACAAAACATTGCAGACGTTGAGAAATAGCGATGTTTTGGACACTCTTAAAGAGCTTTTAGGGAACACCAAGAATTCTTCTGAGGCATGTGGAAAACTAGACGAGCACGTCCGGGAGCTCATTTGTCATTACAACGTGGACGACTGGGTCCGTGCGATTCTTGAGAATGGAGTTTAGCGAGCTCAGCCATCAACATCGAGGCAGCCAGCCATCAATTTGCTATTCAGTGGTCCGGCAAAAAAGGTTGGCCGTGTATGAACGAGATTGCGAATTATTAAAGGTCCTGGCAAGCCATTGATGGAAGAACCCGAGGCATTGATTATAGTAACATTTGGATTATCCCTGTTGTTCATGTATCCTCTTTATCGCCTTCATTAGTCTCTTGATGTAGATTCATTCTAACTAAGGTCTCCGGCAACGGGTTTGCTTCTTCCAGGGCTTGATTGGAATACTTGAGAAGCCCCAAAGATGCTAAGGAGATGGAATCAACAACATTCTTCCAGTTGGAGAGGATGAGAGCCACGCTTTCTGCGCCGTCGGTCATTATGTCGAGCTTTTGGCCTATGAGTTCTAGTTGGTCAGCGATTTGTTCAGTGGAGATCTTGATGTCCTGAAGGTTCTTGAGCTCTTCGGACTTGGCGCTGATCTTCAGCTGGAGACTGGGCTTCATTTGGGAGGGGGCGATGTAGAGCAGATGAGAAGCATATATCAGCTTGGCTTTGATTAAGACCCGCGCGAAAGCGCGCGTTGTGCAGGACACTTGTTTATCAACTGTTTCTGGATAAACACAATTAGTACACCATGGCCAGATTGTCCATAGGGCTGCAGCATTTCCAGGCCAAAGAGAGGAGGCCTGCTTTAAGCTTAGAGCAATCAAAAGTATGCGCTCCCACAGATCCCATCGAAACTGCTGCAAATGCGCCTGACGCCGTGTTTGCGGGTGCCATGGACACACCACAACCAAGTGAATTACATCAGGAAGACGCAAATCAGGAAGACGCAAACCAGGAAGACGCAAACCAGGAAGACGCAAACCAGGAAGACGCAAACCACCGTAATGACTCGATCCAAGGCAGACCAAACCCTCAACAGGCCTCCAAGTATGCGAACCAGAATCGAACGCTAGCCATGCGCAATTCGGAATTGGCCATGAAAAACGCCGAGCTCATGGGCGTGATCGAGCACTTGGAGCTGCAGATCGCCGACCTCAAGCAGGAACTCGACCGGAAGCAAAGCCTTCTGGGCTTCGAGGTCGACAAGCTCGTGTCGATGTTGGAAAGCAACCAGAGTCAGGTGCTCAGATACATACAGACACATGCAACAGAGCCCGCACACAGCGACAAGAAGTCGCTCGAGAGCCTCAGCGGCGCAGTGTCCACATCCACCCCCAACACGCTGAAATTGCCAATCGAGCCCCCGCAGGGCGTTGAAGGTTCAAGGAACGAGTTCGCCAAGACGCCCAGTGAGGCGTCGCATTTATCCGACGTCAGTTTCAACGTCCGTGCAGAAAGCACCCCAAACACCATGAGGGAGCTGTCGGACGAGTCCAGCGCGACATGTGCAGATTTAGCCATGCTTGAGGATAGGTCCGTGCTAGACAAATGTGCGCTAGACCAGTCGTCGAGCAAGTCTTTTATCCCAGCAGAAAGCCTTGAAAATATCTTGGACAGTGTTGAGTCGGAAAAAGCACCAAAGAGACCGCTGCAAAGCCCACAGGAATCTGAAGTGGATCCATTGGAGTACTTTGCCAAGAGAAGGGCCTTGGACACCCGAGCACGCAAATTCCGGGAGCTGAAGTTGCAGCCAGCGCGCAGCGTGAAGATTGAAATCAAGAGTGAGAACGATCAATCGCGCGGCGGAACAATCGCCGAAAGAAAGGCACCCAGGAATGCCCGCAAGCCGCTCTCGACCGTGTCGAGCAATGTGCACAAAAAGGCAGGCAAGGATTCGCTGGATGGCATTTTTGACTTTGTTGAAAAGTCCGAGTTGTTGGGAAACAAACCCTTGCACCGAGAGAGAAGGCCCTAGAACCCGCGGCCAGCGACGGAGATGTCACGCTGAAGAGCATCCTAAACACTCATGTTCATCTTGATGGAACCATGAGGCTCATAGCCCAAGATCTGGAAATCTTCGAACTTGAAGTCATCTATGGATTTGATGTCGGGTTTTCGGGCTTCGCTAATGACGAGCTTGGGGAAATGCCGGGGCTGCCGCTGGAGTTGGGTCTTGAGGGCATCGATATGGTCCAAGTACACGTGGGCATCGCCCAAGGTGTGAATCAACTCGCCGCATTCCATGTCGACTACATGAGCAATCATCCTGGTCAACAACGCGTAGGACGCGATGTTGAAGGGCACGCCCAAGCCCATGTCACATGATCTCTGGTAAAGAAGACACGACAATTTGGGCCGTTGCCCTTGGGGAAAGCTCACATAGAACTGGCAGAACACATGGCACGGGGGCAAAGCCATCTTGGCAAAATCCGGAGGGTTCCATGCGCTCATGATGATACGTCGGTCGTATGGGTTAGTTTTCAACTTGTGGATGACATCCTGAAGCTGGTCGAACCCCTGGCCGTCATAATTGTCGTCGCACGTGTGGTATTCGGCTCCGAAATGGCGCCATTGAAAGCCATACACGGGCCCCAAGTCGCCCACCCGGCGGTCTTTAAGCCCCAACCGGTCCAAGTACTCCCTGGAGCCATTGCCTTCCCAGATCTTGACGCCCTTTTCCGAGAGTTTATTTGCGTCCGTGCATCCTTGCACAAACCAGAGAAGCTCGTGGATGATGGCCTTGGAAAAGACCCTTTTGGTGGTGAGCAAGGGAAACGAGTCGTTGGACAAGTCGAATCTCAATTGCGGAGGGGCGAACAATGACCTTGTTCCCGTGCCGGTTCTGTCGGGGCGAAACTCGCCCTCCGCGATGATTTTCTCGCATAGGTCGAGATACGCCTGTTCTGCTAAATTTTGCATGATTAGATGAAGTTCGTGGCCGTGGAGGTACGAGAGTAGGATGTGGTGGATCTGGTAGCAGGTGTAACAGAGCATCAAGAGGGTTCGTGCACGCGCGCCGCGCGCCTCGCGTCGTGCCATACGCGTACTATTTGACGCGAAGCTGTCCTCATCCAAGCACAGCTACTGGCAATTTACAGTGATTCATGAAGAACAATGCCTTCAGATGATTACATGCCTGCGAATTCATGACATCTGTGCTTCTACATTCGTGTTGGTGATTCAATCGCTGATTTAATCGCTGATTTTATATTGATGAGCTATATATTGCCGATCCAAAGCTTACTTCTTCTCGCCAAAAACAGCATCGGAAGCTTGTTGCAAGAACGACTTGTCACCGCTTCTGGAGTGGTCTCCAACAGCGTTGTCGACAGTGTCGGTAACCTTGTCCTTGGCCAACTCGGCGGTACCCTTTTGGCTGTCTGGCTTCACGGCAGAGGCGATTTTGTCACTGATGTCTTTGCGGCCGGCGTCACTCATTGTAGATGTATTAAATAGATGTTTTGCAGAGAGAAGATAAAAGTAGGACGGACTCCTCCTCTTATATAGTAGACGGTGTGAGGGCACACTTGTCTCGAGAGTTGCTATTGCAGCGCAGGTCATTCTCGCGGACTCCATTGTGCAGGGCGCGCTACAACATTGCTGCCCCACTCTGGGTTGCTAGCAACCCAACCACCTGTGATCTGCACCAGCACGCCCACTTTCCCCTTACAGCCTGGGGTTTGGAGACAAGCATGTACATTTGGCGATGAGCATAAAATACCGGATCATGTGCTGAACCTGTGGCCAACAAGGAGGGCTTCTTGATTTGGTCCTTGGTTTCAAGTATGATGCTTTTCCGTTTATGCACTTGCGAGCGGTGAGTCTGAGCCAAGACCAAATCAGAGGAATGGTCACCAAGTGGGGAGGGGCGGATGCAATCGGACAGGTTTGCGCAGGGAAGTATCACATGTCGCGGCTTCATTGGGCGCGGCCTGCGCCACCAAAGTGGCTTACACGGTGTGACCAAGTGACCGAAAATGATGACCACTTGGCGCCATCGAGTGCTGGAGAGTGAAGGGGCGCGGAGAAGAGGAATTGAGCAACATGATTAGCGGCACAATTCCGTGAAGAAAGGGTTGATTGGGACAGCGTTTTGGGACGGCCGTTTGGAAGGCGCTTTGGGACAGAAACCCCAGACAGAAATTGGGGACATGATTCAGGGTGCGCTCTAGTCGGGAATTGTGGCGCATGTTTCACGAAGGCATCGCGAATCTTTTTGCCGTTCGTGCGTTGGCTCGTCAATCCCCGGGTATGCAGGTGGGCATGTCGTTGACCTGAGAGCGCGTGCGTCGAGCACTCCACCGGGTGTTTACGCTTGTCCCAAACTTTGCGCTGCACGGCGGCAGATCCAAGGGTCCAAGTCGCCGTTTGGAACCCCGGTCTGGTTGCGCCGCGCGGAACCCCGGTCTGGCTGCGCCGTGGTGTCGAAGCAAGGGTGAAATTCGCCTCTGCGGATTCTGGGCCATCGTGGGGAGGAGCAGCTCAATGGATGACGCTGCAAATGATGCTCGTTAGGTGGCGCTAAGAAGTGGTGCATTTGGCGGCCGTGAAGCGTCACGTGAGATGTAACCAGGCAAAATACTTGAACCATCTTGGCTCCACCAAAACGCACGTGGCGTGGGCAATTTGCAAGCTGGGCTTGCCGTCGTCGCCCATGGTACTCAAGTGTCCCTCAATGGTCACCTTGCGCCCCTTAGAACTGGCCACCTTGGCCTCCAAGATGAGCGTGCAGTTGGGCGGCGCTTGGTTCAAGAAGTCGATGGAGAGGCTGGCGGTAACGCCTCGCTTGGACGGAAGGCGTGCAAAGCCACACGAACAGAGCCCCTCGTCTAGAATCGTGGCAGTAACGCCGTTGTGGACGTATCCATCGCTATCGAGGAGCGAGCCTCCTACATGATAGAAGGCCGTCAACTCGCCGCTTTGTTCATTGCAAAACGACACGGGGTCCACATCAAAGAGGTTTTGCCCGTACAAGAGCCCCAGCGACACGAAGTTGTGCCGGTGTTGTACTGGGAAGGTGTCGCTGGAGCGCCGCCTGGCGTGCGCCGGGTCGCGGTCTAGGCGCTGGTACATTTCGGACTGCTCGATCCTGGCAAGTGCTGCGTGGTTGAGCGTGTAGTCGGGCTGCGGGCCCCACTTGCTTAGCCTCCATTCTGACGGGAAGAAGGCAAACCCTACTCCGAACGCAATGATTGGCGTGGTGATTCGACTGAATGTTCTCAAAGACATTTCTAGATGCGAGAGAGTATTAGACTGCTTTGGTCAAAGGATGTCTGTCTAGCCGACCAGTCAGTCTACTAATAATCAGTAAAATCAGAAATTAATCAGTAATCAAGCTTCGACTACCAGTCCACAATCAGTCTAACAATCAGTCTAACAATCAGTCTAACAATCAGTATAATCAGTCCAACAATTAGTAATCTATCAGTCTAACAACCAATCACTCAACAATCAATTAATTTATGCGGGCCAGGGGATATGGCACTGGAACTGATGCGTCTCGAAGCGTGGGCCTGTCGAGTTCAAAGTGTTGAAACATGAGGAACCAGTACATCTCTGGTGTACTGCATGTTACATGTGACTGCAGGTTGCTGGGGCAGACGAAAC